>JARKIC010002957.1:0-40285 GCA_029378375.1 Mycena olivaceomarginata
TCACGCCGGGGACTACGGATTTATTGGAAATCAGGAGGATGAACAATCATTTTGGAATTTGGTGGAGTGTATTCAGGATGAGGACACTGAGTGAAAGGGAATGAATAACAAGTCAAAATCTATTGAAATCGATCGACAGTTCATCATTTGCAGGCACGCAAGATAGAGTTTCTGTGAAGATCAAGATGCTTCCATTCCCCGAGTCCATCGAGTTGAAAAAAAAACAGAAACAAAAATGCGAATGACAAGCCAGCAATCGAACCAAAAACACGGTTCTCTTTCTACCAATTGGACGAACCCCGAATGATGGGATTGGGAATGCAGGACAAGAAGGATTCTGAATAACTACATTACTCCCGATCCGGGGACCCGGTTGTCTTACCAACTGCGCGAGGGCGCATCATTATAATCCTAGTCCGCAGTGCGCACCGCAATATATTCGAAAATAGGCGAAAACTGCTTATTAAGCCTCAGAAGAGAAGGCGTCCGCTTGAATGATGGTCGGGAGCGAGCTGACTGTTGGCGTTGGCGTAGAGCGATCAATGCCAGTCTCCTGGCCAACTCCGAGTTCAGGTAGGTTGGCCGCGGCCGTCCGTCCTGCAGGAGGGATAAATGATAGTTTATTTTGTACATTTGCATCAAATTTGCATTAATTCCAGGAGGGTTTGGGGTCGACGTCAAGTCGACGTTCAACAGTTCCATGCGTGAGAATCTTGCGGAGCGGCGCTGGCAACAAATAACAAGGCCAAGCGGACCAAATTATGCAGGGCGGCTAGCTGGCTCCAGAGTCTCCCACGCTGATTGACGTACTGACCGCTTAGTCCGCTAGGTGGCGGATTGCCGCCAGACCGCCAGGCTCGCTGCGAAACTCCCAGCCTCTCTACCGCCTTTTTTAAAAAAATTCACCTCCAATTCTGCACACCGCATCAATGCCTTGTACGACCAAAGCAGCGACTCACCGGCCCTCGCGTAACGCGTTGTGGCTTTTAGATCCAGTTGATACTACTCCGCTGCGCCGCTCCTCCCGTCTCGGCGTTCTGACTCAGCGCGGAGGATCGGCCAGACGATGTACCCGACGTCGAAACCTTCGACAGATATCCAATCCAAATTCAATCCAGACTCGTCACCCAATGCTTACGATGCTCCCGCCTATCCAAACCCGATCAATTTCAAGCTCCCACTCCCATCCGCGCTCGTTTCCAATCAGAATCTACAAGTGCGTTTCCGATTCTGGTTTCTGCTGGGCCGCTTTGGAATCGCCTGCGCTTGATTACGTCCGCCCACCCAGCTCTGCCCACCCAAGCCTTCCCAGCCCTCTTTTGCAGACATGATGATGCGGGCTCTGGCATTCCAAACTCGATGCAGGCAGTCTCCGGGATTGAAAAGACAGATCCATGTTGCCTGGCATCGTTTCTTACCACGCGGAGGTGAGGGATCGACCAGTTAGAGACCCGCCATATTTTCCTTCGATATCATCTTGTTCCTGAATCGGCATCAATCCATCCGGCAGTGGGCCCATACCGGTGAGCAGGCCATTGTCTTCCGTGGCACGGAGAACATCCAGCACTCGACACTTCCGAGACTGATTCCGTCTGCCACAGTGTCGTCGCCTGAAAATGATGGTAGAATAAGTACGTCGTCCGTTGAAGTTTGCCACATGGTAGTCGCGAGGGTTGCCCTGTCAGGAATTAATTCGTACAGCGTTTATCTGACAAACAGACTCACAGTTTAACTTGATCCAGACCCAAAGCTGGTTCGGTGCATATTTGATTTTTATCGGGGAGAGAACATTGAACTTCAGATGTTTAAGCCTGATCTTTTGGCGGTGGCCCGTCCGCTTGCTGTTGGGCTTATTTCAACCCCATGCTGCACACACACACTTTCTGTGCTCGTTCCCCTGGCACAATGGGCCTGTCAAAACCATCTTCTACATTTCACTAGGCGGCGCTGGGCTGCGGATAAATCCCGTGAGTACAGGAGTTGTCCATGTTGCTCGGCCGTCGAATTGATTGCAGTGGAGGGCGAACGTCATGCCGACAGGCTGCTTCTGTTACTGTGTAATTTGGAGCCTTGCTTGGAGCCGCCATACCCTCTGGCAGTAAAATTTGGCAAACCAATGAATTTTGTTTAAGCTCCTGTTTCTCTACCCTTCCCTCCGACACAGCTGCAATGGCGGCGAATTGCCAAAATAGTCAGGAGTCCCGGCTCCGTTTGTGTGCCCATGAAGCCAATAATATCAGGCGTTGTCGTCCCGGAACCAGAATCGAGGATAACATCTGCATGCGGTGTCGGATATCCGAAATGCCAAGTCGACGCCGCACCTAAGTTTCAGGGTCGATCCGCCCATCTTAGCAGAGCACTCGCCAGGCTGACAAGCTGAGTCACAAACATACATGCGGCACACGTACACATCGCGCTCGCTACTTTGTAACTATGTCACTGGCGAACAAACGAGTTGATGGGTGGACAGGCGGATGGAGCGCGCACCCCGAACGACGTTGGAACGGTTATTGGCCAAGAGGAGTGAATCGAAGGTTGAACAACGAGAGGCATGTTCAACCACAGATATTGGGGAAGTTTATGAATTCAGATTAATTACGGGCCAACTGCTAAATCAAACGAATAAAGTCAAAAACGCGATCACGTGGATGCCTTGCACGCCCATGAAAGTTTACTATCTGAACTGAACAAAAAATTAAAGCGCCGCAGAAGTATTCTCGACTTAGTTTCCCTGCAACGGGAGTGTATTCCACGCCACCAATCCACACCCTCTGTATATCCCATGTCGCCGATATATTCGCGATTGGATCCCCGGAAATCAAGAGGAGATCCGCACGCATGCCAGGAGCGACTACGCCACGATCGAAAAGCAAATTGTGTTGAACTGCGAGCACCTTGGCCGAACGCAAGGCCTCCACTGCAGAAAACCCTGCCTGGACGAGGAGCTCGAGCTCCGTGTGGAGACTGCTTCCGAATGCGAGGGCATACGGGGTGGGGGTGGCGTTAGCGTCTGTTCCAGCCAAAATTGGGACCTTTGCAGCGATGAGCGCACCGGCACTAGCAGTGCGCGCCATCCGGCCTTCCGCCATATTGAATTGCTGAAAGATGGAGAGAGTGGGCACAGAGACGGTTTTTGCGCAAGGAAGCGGGAAATTAAGGACGAGTTGAGAGGGACGTCATTTGGTACGTGTCGTGACTGGTCGGCCTGTGCCGTCAAGGCGCGGTCTACGGCGGAGTAGTCCTCGGCATGGCATGCGACACGTACGCCCTTGGCATGTGCGGCGACGACGAGGGCGTTCATTGTCTCCTGGCTCAGGGTGGGTCCTTCATGCTCGGCAGCCATTTTGATGATGGTCGCACCAGCCTCGAGCTGTCTGGCGACGAAGTCGGGTGCCTCGGAGGGGGAAGTTATGGTTTCATTTACTGGGGTCGTGCTAATGCCCATTCGTCACATGTGTGGTTGTTGGGTACATTGGCACCCACGCCCGTGAAGCGAATGCCGGTGAGGCCCGGGTGGTTCTGCAGCGAGTGACAGATAGCGTACGGGTAGCAGCTCATCACCATAGCAGTTTTTACGCCATACGAAGCAAAGTTCTCCAGGTGTTCGATGGATAGAGGGTGACTGTGAGCGTCAATGAGACCGCTAAGCAGACACCGCCGTTTCCGTCAACTACAGTGGCTTCAGAGGCACAGGGAACGATGACTCCTCCTTCGATGAAGATGGTGCTGAGTGGCAGGAGTTTCTCCCCATCGAAGACGCGAACATTGGTAATCGCGGTTTTCGCGGGAGCGGACACCTGGCGGGTGACTGTGATTGCCTAAATAACCAGGAGCTATACACCGACAGACAGCGCACCTCGTTTCTCGTTATTTAACGGGCGATTTCCAATGCGTCGTTGTAGCTTGGGAAAGGCTTGGAATGCTCGTCATGGGGACAAGAGTGTCTCGAAGCGCGAGGAGAATAAATACGATGAATGTGAGAGTGTTGAGCATTGTGAGTAGGGAATTGGGATTTGCTGTTGGATTCCGATTCAGCTATATGACCGATATATAATCTCGTCCTATTGATTTGCTCCCACCTGTGTGTCAGGTTAACCGTTCGCCGTTCTGCCGATGGAAACCTGACAAATTTGGATGACAATTCGTTGAATCGTTCGTTCAAAAGATTCGCAATGCTTACCATCTCAGTTTAATTATATTTCCTGCCATCGCACTTTCTTGCAAGGCTTGTCTGCATGTCCAGAAGTTCACCGTTCGTTGAGTTTTGAACTTGGATGTTCCGCCGCCCCCGGCTGTCGTCGGAAGTTTCCAGAGATTCTCAGTTCTCGCTGTCTTGAACGAACTGTCATCCAAATTTGTCAAACTCCTATCGGCAGAACGGTGAATCCACGAGTAACCTGTTCAGTCATCACTTGCCCCCCCGGGGCCATCACCCCAAGGCTCGAATTTCGATTCCTTGGGCTCCTTAGTCTTTAGTTTACCGCGCCAATCACTGTTCCGACCCGTCCTAGACTCAACTCTGTGGGGATCTGTCTTCATCTGTGTAGCATATGTCTAGGTGAGGATAGCCCTAACCTCGCCACCCGAGCGCTTACTAGAAAGCTCGATGCTTGTGAGGCTGTTCGCAGCTTTTGAATGGCCATATGCGATGTGTTTGGCCGGATCTGAGTTCGCAATTGCGGTTTAAATCCATCTGGGTTGGATGGCGTGTGCCTCGCTCGAAACGAACACCACACGCGGGTGCAGCCCTCCGTTGAGGATGCAAGCAGTTTGGGAACGAGTAGATTCGTGAGGAGGAACGGCCCGATTGTGGGTCGTTACTATACCCATTTCGAGGTTGTCGGGCGAGAGCTTGAAAGTCACCGCGCCTGTGGCCCGCGTTGTTGATCAGAACCTGGAACTCGGACTAATTCAGTGTATAGGCCGGAGAGGAGAACATCTCTACGCAGATGCAGCGGCTCAGGTATGCATTTATTTCTTGTGCGGCCGCGCGGACCGAGGCCAGACGGCAGAGGGGAGAGACCAACTTTGAGTGTGCGAAAGGCTGCGGATGGGGCCTCTGTTTTTGATTGCCTCTTCCGCAAGTTTGAGTCTGGTGATGCAACCTTTTAATCTAATGGTGAAGGAATCTGCTCAGCAAGTTACCTGCCTTTCTGAGTTGTATCCTGCGAGGACCACTAGGCGAGCGTATTTGGCGAGGACGCGAGCAGTTTCAAGCTGATTCCGCCGATGGTTGGGCCAGTGATTAGAAGTGTAGAGAGTCAGAAGAGAAAGTTCGGACAGTGAAAAATCTCGTTCCGTTTCTGCCTAGCGTTATTCCGCCTTTTTTTTTTCGTTTTTTTGTTTAACGTTTACTCTCTCATAGCTGGGTAACCTATGATCTATTGTGCAGCGTCATGTCCAAAAATGCCGACCTACGTCCGGCACCGCCCGAAGTCAACGACCGTACGCTAACCTACGCACCCCTATCCAGTGGACCTAACCGACACCTACACACAACCTACACAACCTACCTTCCCTTTTGACCCTACCCCTATCTCCAAGCACCCAACCCACCGCGCTGTTTCCGACCTACGCGCAACCCAATCATGCAACCTATCAGATTAGGGTTGTTCACAGTAGCAAAGATAGTTTTCTCGTTACTCATCAATAGAAGACTTGCCAGGCGGCGATTGCGAGGCCTTGGGTCAGAACGCGGCGGAGCCGATTCAGTGTGGGAGTTCGAGGGACTCGACTGGCAAGGTCCGGTGTCAATGAAACTCGGTGGAGTCGGGTGCATTTGGGTGGGACATCAGAAGAGAGCGAAAGAGCGAGCATGACTCTCTAGACCAGATCCCAAGAGTTATGCGGAAAGGGTTCAATTGAATGTGGGCGGTGCACACCAGTCATTAATTCTTTTTGGGTCGCCAAAACAGAACAAGCATTGCCAGCGCCGAAGACCCGGGACAGCAAGCGGAAGTTGTGCCAAGAGATCGCGTGATTTCGTTCGACAGTCCGGGCGGCCGCATTCTGGACCAATCCTCGTATCCTCCGACTGTTCTTAGTTCTGTGAAGGGTTGCCACCGGAAGGTACCGAGATGGGCGGTTGATGGAAGAAACTGGAACATCCCGAAGCAGGAGATAGAATATGAGTGTTTCGGGGAGTCCTTTTTGGGCGAGCAAACGCGGGTGAATCGCTAGCTAGAGAACGTTCTGTTATGCCTTAGCAATTCGGGCGAGGCGGGTTCGGGAGACACGCAGCCCCGCAATTTCCCTTCCCTTCCCGTTCCCTCACTTTCTCCAGGAAACATAAGCTGCAACGTTGGCGCAGTCAGGACGCACCAGACTTCAGATTCTCGCGGAACAGGGACAAGTACAACGCCCCGGCGAGCAATGTTCAACAAGTTTCCCAGCAAGATAGGCGCCGTCTGGTCCGAACAAATTGCATTACTGGCCGTGAGTCCGTTGCGTCGATTCAGGAATACGACGCACAGACGGTCTCCTGCTGCTCACCAATAGAAGAGCTGCGAGGCACGGCGTCCGATTGCGGCGGAAACAATAGTATGTATGTAGTGGCTGAGTAGTGAGAATGTGCTAGGTCGTATCGCGTGCAGCCGGACGGATTCAGGCGTTATTCCTGAGAAGATGGCTCGGGAACATCCGGGAGATATACGGAGAGGGTTCAATGCTGTACACGCCGTCGTTTTTTCGGAAGCATTGCAAGAATAGAATATTCGGGGACAAGGCCCCGATTTAGTTCGACAGTGCGGCGCTGAATCAGACAGGCAAAGAGTAAGGTCTTGATCCAAGTAGTGGCGGCGACGAAGGGTAGAGAGACGAGGAGAGCCGCCTGAAACCAGGGCAAAGATGGATTCTTCGGGACGGACGTGGGCAGCAGCGCCCCCGCCCGGCGTCAGAATCATCCTGAGCATGTAGCGGATATCAGGCAGATGTGTTGGTGATGAAACTGACCTCTTTCGACGCAAAATCTGTCCGGTGGCACACACTGCCGCAAGTGCTGTGGTGGCCAGAAGCAGAAGGGTTGGTTCTGTTTGGCTGAGACTCTGGCAGTTCCCACGCACCACGTGCCCTGCCGGTCCTTGCCACGCACGACTCGCTCGAGCTCCCTCCCTTCAGGCTGTCTCAAGTGTCTCTACAATCGACCATGCGTGTTGTGCCGGGGCGCTTGAGTTTTACTACGGCCCGCCTCGCGTGGTGCGACTCCTGTTTCGTAGCACATTGTTGAAGACATGTATGAGAAATCTTCGTTCCTGTTCGATGGAACATATTCAATCCAGATCCTTGAAGTCTAAATTGGAGGAGATTTACAAGGCATGGTAAAAAAAGTGACTAGCCTTCCAGCTCCAGTGACGAGTTTTCGTTTGAAAGTCCGTCAGGCGACGAACTTTCACTGAACAAAGTGACGAACTTGCTCACCTGCAGCGAAGTGACCAAGTTGGCGCGGACTCTTTGGATCCGCAGAACCTCAATACTTCTTTGCCCCGCTCTTGGTTAACGAAGCCCCGCGTCCTCAACTGAAAAATCCAGCACTTCGCATTGGTACTAGTACCCTACACTCTCATCTTTGGGGATTCTTCAAGTGTCAACGACTTACCACGGTCCCGTCACTCGTCCTATACACCGCGCTTGTCCCCAGCGTCGTGCCATTCGCCGCAAGCGCGGCAACCGCGATGAACGCCTCGCTCCGCGACCCATCAATCCTCGTCTCAAACTCTGCCTTCCCGACCCTCGCCACCTCCGTCGTCACGTTCTGCGCCGACGTACCGGTTAGCAGAACCCACGCCGCCACATGCGTCGCGCCGTTCCACGACACGTACACGTCCGCGCCCTCCACCGCGACACTAGGCGGCTCCGTTGGGCGCCCAACGAACTGGTGCGTGGAAAGCTGATACGCGCGGTAGTTAGTGACGGCGCCGAACGGGAGGGTGGGGTCGTTGGGCCCGATGGTTGCAGAGAGAGGAGGACGGCGCCGGTCGCGTAGTCCTGCACGACCACCCACGGATTGACGCCGTACCCGGTGACGACCGTGGAGCCGTATCTTTCGGTGCTGCCCTCCGCCAAACTAGGGCCGCTGTCTAAAAACGCAGCGTGGTCAGTTTTTTGTAAGGTTAGGATCAGAACAACAGCGTAAATCGTACTCGGCGAGGGGAGGAAGCGCGCGGCGAGGGACACGGTCATGGCCTTCTCGTCGATCGTCAGGAATTTCCCGCTTGCGACGGGTTCGTTGACGATGACTGTTGTGTCAATGAACGCCGCGCCGTCGTCGAAAAGCGAGATCTGCGTCTCGTCCGCATGCCAGCGCGCGTGGTGCTGCCAAAAGAATTGTGTGTTGTTCCCCACTGGCGTGAAGTCGGACGTTTTCCCGCCCAGGCGCCAGATGATTGACCCATTCTTACCATCGATCTTGTAGATCGTCTGGGTATGGCGCGCCGAGATGAGGTAGTCGCCCTGCCCCGTTCTTTGCGCGCATAAGTTCTGCTCTTGTTTTTCTGACCAAGCGAAAACCGTACCTTGTCAATGGAATTTATATGCACAGGATCCCACGGGAAGGAAGAGTTCCCCTGGCCAGTCTGGGTGATGTTATTGTACGACTCCGAAAACGGGATGTGATCAATGGAAGTCCAGTTGAAAAGCACGGCTCCGGTGGCAATATCGATTTCTTGGATAATCGCATTCAGGTACCAGCCGTCTTTGGGGCCGTCCACCGAGGTCAAATCAAGCTGCGGTACCCATCAGTGAGAACCGTGAAATAAGGACAATAAACAGCACTCACAGGAACGGCGTGGTAAGCAGTGACGAGTGCCGTTTTATTCTCTGGCCCCACGATGTTGAACTCGTGCGCGTCCGTGCCGTCCGGGTTGACCGCAGACACATTGTGCACGATCTCATACCGCGAGTGAGCATGATACCCACGCCGTCGCCGGTCTGCTGCCCCGCCCCCGCGGACCCGACGCCCACCCACATCGTCAGGTACTCGTCGCCGGCGTACGTCTGGAAGTTGAGATTACTGCATGTGCCGAGCGTCGGCTCCGCCCAGACGAGGACGCCGTGGGAGTCGTAGATGGCGGGACCCGGATGCGCGACATCGATGCCGACGGGGCATGCAAGAAAGAGCGTGGTATTGTCGGGGTCGTAGTCTGCGGAGCGCGCGAGAATCGTGAACGGTTGGATGGCGAGCGGGGAGGAATGATATGTCGTCTCGAATACAGCGACGACTCGAGGAGTCAGGTGCGCCACGAAGGCGGATGCTGTCCAAAAGTAACGCATTTTGAGGGATGGAATATCGCTGGAGGGGGTCTATACCTTTTATATCTCGGTGGCCGGAGGGATATCCGAAGCCTCAACATTCCGTGGGAGCGATTTTGAGGTGCCCGTGGGCCACCGTCGGAGGTGGACCGCGGAAGATTTTCCGGTGTTCAGTCAAACCAATTATTGTGTACATGGCCGTAAGGTAGACAAATCGACTTGACGTTGTCGGTGCGAAGGCCGTTGTTTTTCTATGAAAACAAAGTATCTCACCATTTCGGGGGGACGGCGGAGAAAACGATACTTTCTGACGCGACGACACACTCCGAGTATAACACGAGCACGGGAGGAAGAAGTGCTGAATGAAAGTAAGACTGAGATTCGTGGGTTTTTTGAGTCTTGGGCGGAGTCAGACTGCCTGTTGAAAAAATCGACATGAGGGAGAGACAAAGACCGGTGATGTGGCATCAATTAAAAAACGATCCGAATGATCCGAGGCTTCGGCCGTTTATTCTCGCCCATTTTTAGGGATCCGTTCACCATGGGACAAGCTTTTCACATTTATTAACAGATTCAAGCGCATAAGAGAAATCGGAGAGGCACAGTAAATACAACAACAACAACAGTCTTACAGGATGGAACAAATTCAAATAATACAGGACTCGACACGGTTTCCACTACTTCTGCACCCCAATGCCCACAAGCTTAATACTGGGTTTGTCCGGCCAGTAGTCCCCCAGCGGGACGCCCCGGGTAGACAGCCGTTTCTGCCTTCGGCGTCGGCGTAAGAGAAAAGCTCCAACCGACAGAATGGCAGCGGCGGCAACGCCTCCAACTACTCCCCCAATAATCGCACCTCGATGTGACTTGCTCGTATTATGTCTTGCGTCAAAAATCTCAGCAACGCGGGGGTAACACAATGAATATCTGGAGAACGCACGTGTAGATGAGGTAGTCGAATTGTATCACCCGCCCTGGGTTCAACGGGTAAATTGTCAGAACGTGCGGCGTGTCGAGCAGGGTGGAGTTCTCAAATGCGAGAAAGATGTTCTCGTCGAGGACGGTGGAGTTTTCGGGAAATAGTTCCACCACGACTCTCCCGTCGAGGTTGAAGATGCATGTGCCCGATACCCCCAAGTATACGTACACCGCACTCCCTGATAATAGATCATGGTTGCAAATCAGTGGCCGCGTAGTCTCGCGAGTGGTCCCAGGGCCCGCACCGATGAAAGGTATGATTATGGGCGCGCTAGTTGTGCTCGATGTCCCGTTGTGAAGGCGTGCGGTCCAATCTGGGTCGCAGCCTGTTCCTGGGGCGCATCGTATAACCGGCGCCTGAGTGTAGGTGATCGCTGGCGATGTGTCGTCAAGCGTGAAGTTCGTTAGTCCACCTCGGACAACGCTGCAGAGGAGAGCAACCGCCCAGAGCGAACGGCCGAGGTGCATGGCCGCAGGGGAAGGATGGGAAGCAAGGAATGACGCAATTTCCGGGCGTGAGTGTTTTATAAGCGCCTTATCGCAGATAAGGATATTGGTTCTTCTTGGAACTTCTTCGAATTCAATTCTGTGGCGCCACGGCATCACATGGTCACTCCCTTTAGCAGTTAGCACCAGCGGGTTTTTTTTTTTTTTTTTTTTTTGGAGCGTTTGGGATAATGAGACTTAGTCTGCAGAAGCATTCCAAGGTCACGAGCGCAGGTGTCTAAATCCCGTCATGTTATATTTCACGGGATTTATGGACTTGAAGCCCAACCTATGAACCACCTATCACCAAATCCCCGGCAGCAGCATTCCACGTTGCGCGATATGAATCAGGAAGCCATAGAAAGTGATGTAAAGAGGGAAGACGAAATGAGAAAGATCCGAATTCATCAGGGAAAACCCTCCCCTGATATTTTTGCATATTTTGTGATATTTTTCGCCCAAATGTGCGAAAATAGCTCGAGTTTCACAAATGAGCACAATTATGCCAAAATATGTTCTCCCCGCGAGGATTCTAGTAATTTGGCAACTTTTGGGCCAAATTTTACGCAAGTTTCCTCGAATTTTGCGTCGCTTTCTTAACCTCAGAGCACAAGAACAGAAGTAAAGAAACAAAATTTATTCCATGGCACTAGGTAATACATGATAAGTAGATAGGTAGGTAGAATTCTATTTACATTCAACAACTCCGCCGATTCCGATATTCAAAGGAAAGAGGACAGGAATGCACACTTACTTACTGTCGTTCTCAGGCTTGTTGTGTCCAACTAGCACCAGCGGATCACCATGCTGCAGACACGTTGACAGGCAGGGTGCGAATGTAGCCGCGCTGAGAGGGCTGTACATATTCATGAGCGCGAATCAAGGCAAAATTTTGACAGAGACATACGTGCAGATACTCCACTCGGTGACGGAATCCCGGGCTGCTGGAACACTGAATTTTGCACTGCAGTGATACAGCCTGTGATATGGCCCACTGCAACACATCGGAGTCACTGCCAGGAGCTGAGGGGATGTGTAAGCAATGACAGGTAAATCAGGAGAGGTTCACACACCATGCATAGCACAGGGTGCCCTAGCATATGGTGAAAGCAGGATGTCTACGGCGTGGGGATCAGTGACAGTCAAACAAATGCACAGAGAGACACACCGAGTAAACTGAAGGATGGGAAGAGAGATTGGGGTTGCGACGTTGACGGCAGTAGCTAGGTGCGACATGAGACCTAAGTTGCAGTCACAAGCACTCACCATCCTACTAGATAGTGACGGACTCCAGTTCGGTGGCTCGGCGAACGAGCTGGTGCAAAGGGGAGGAGTGTTGGAGGCTCAGAAAGGTGGAGAGAGGAGGGTAGCTGTCGAAGATGAATGCACGACGAAGTGGGAGGAAAGGAAGAGACATTGACGTGGCGCTGTCAAACCAAATTTAAAGGTCTACTACGTGGCACGGCCGGCTATTTGGCCGTCGGCCGATGGGCAATTCCAATAGCCGAACTTGGTTTAGGGCCTGTCTTCCCTTCCCTTGGCATGTCAACTTCAATTACGGGTTTGTCGCAACCAGTCTGACCGAGAAATACAGATGGGTGTGTATCCTTGTGCTTGCTCGATTCTTTACCTACTTGAATCACCGCCGAAGACAGATTGTCTCTAATGGCTGTGGTCTTGGACTCTCGCGGGATGCAATCACGCTCTCCTGGCTGTTTTATGTACTTGAGGAAGGCAATGAACATTTGAGGAAATTGATCTAAATGTTTCCTGGGCTTCTCAAAATCTCGCAATTGTGGACCTATTCCACTCAAACTTCTAGAAATTTTGCCAGAATAGCGAAAAATATCAAAATCTTGGTGGCCAAGAGAAAATTTTCGAAAAATTGCAGAATTTTTCCAGGGAGGTTTTTCCTGATGTTGTATTTACCCTTTGAAACGACCGAATGATAGACCACATTCTCAGCGGTTGAGTTGGTCTTGTACTCTTTACATATGGGTTCGTCGAGGGTACCTGTACTTAAGTGTTTATCAGGTAGACGAATATCACATTGTTAAATTGTTAAATTGGTACTTGCCGGAGAATGCGGGCACTGCGCAGTGATGCGAATCTCGCCGGCACCCACCGATCTCAGGCGCATCACTGCGGCATGGGCGGCATCTTCTCGTTCGGCCGATCAAGAGGCGGGATTCCTTGTGTGTCGTAAATTGATTTGATTTTAGCTGCCAATTCCCGAATCCACCGGCAATCCACAGAAAAGTCTGAGTTCATAGTTGGTGAAAGGTGAGACCGGAAGAGACAGAAGTCCCAACCTCAGTCGCACATTGCCAGCATGCTGTTCAGATAAACTGGCCGCCGATTAGCCAGTCACGTCAAGCACAGCGGAAGAGGACACAAACTTTTGCCGCTGATCAAGATTATGAGCATGAGATAGAACCTCCCGGGTTGGCTCAAAAATTGGAAACGAGGAGTCGGTTGGTTCTTATGCGGGTTATCACCGCATGACAGAGTCAAGAGAGGTCAAGAAATAACAATTGAATCCCACCCCTGCTGCTGTTCAATGGCAAACACAGACCAGCTGTAATCAAGATATCGCAGGCCAACGACAAGGCCGCTTGTGTATTTGATGCCGCCTGCTGTATTTGAGTTTCATTCCGGGCGTGTATATGCGCAGCTCACCGAGATTGTGGGCAGCTCGTCGAACCTCTTGATATGAACGCTCTGAAGTCTTCAGTTTGAGGACACTTCTATCCGCGCAAGTATTATTTGACAGTCAGTCATGTCCATTGAAATTACGGATGATTTCCAAATGTTTTCATCTATACCTCCGCCTGCGACTGTCATGTCAACAGAACGCCAGTCAAGAACCGCCATCGCGTACCGAGACCAACTAGAGAAAGAACCATCAACAAAGGAAACAGTACACTTTTCTTGTGTACTGCAATGAAGAGATGAAATTTTGGTTCCGTGTTGAGTGAGTCCACCCACACAAGTAAATGCAATTCTCGAAGTATCTGCTGAAAGTTAAAATTGCCCTCATCCGCAAAGTGTAACTCGTACGCTTGTGCCACGAAGGTTGAGGTATACTGCCACACGAATATGTCAAATTATCTTCTGGATGGGAGAAACGCACCAGTGCCAGTAACTGCGCGAGAGCCGGCCTGAAAATCCCAAGCAATGTCAGTGGGAGCCGCCGCACCAGAATATATCACTGACCAGTGAAACAAAGCGAGGCAATCGAAATGGGCGAAGTCGTCGATAAGCAAGGTATATGTGACACTGAAGTATGTTCCTCCGTACCGTCTTCAGACCACTAGATGGCTCTGTCCCTCTTTTTGTTTCTGTCCGCGATCCTGGGCCCTTGGTGTAGTTCGAATGGCCTTTTCCTTTCTTTCGGCACCCCCCGTATCTTTGAGATTCTACTTTCAATGTCAGCCTGTGTCAGCCTTACCAAATTCAGCATGAGGGATGCAACAACACAAATGGTAGCTCCTCGAGCTCATGGATCATCATGCATCATACCAGTCACAGAGGTTGCTAATCTCTGCAGGATGCCGGTTTTACTTCTCGTCCTGAGAAACGGAACGACCCTGCATTTGTATTTCCACTGGACGAAGCAAACAAAATCGGTGTCATTGATCCGACTCTATTAAGCGGCTGGCTATTCAGCGTTTTATGTTAACTTCTGTGGAGTGGGAGATGAGCACCGTTCGATGCGAACACATATGCGACTGACGTTCTTCACACACGCCAACATTTTACCTAGCAAGTGAACAGGAGAAAGGGGACCTAGCTGGGCTATCAATTTATCCTGAGTCTTATCCTGAACTTGCCTTGGATCTCCTTAGATTCACGGACCCCAACATCGCCTACGTACAAGTGGGCATTGGCACTGAAAAGCATCAGCGCGGGGTTGATCATGGTCGCCGGCCCCGGACTTGTGTGCCCACACGGCGGCACACACCAAAACAATGCCATAACACCCCTCCCAATCCGCACAGATCTCTTCACTTCTACCATGGGGTCCATTGGCATCCTCACTCTCCGTCGTCTCGCCAACATAATCAATGAAGCCATCGACAACATAGAGAGCGTCTACGCACAGGCAGAGACGCCCCTGCCCTCGCTGGACCTACCCTTCGACCCCGCCGACCCTGCCGAGGCTATACTGCAAGATCCCATCGTGGCGGCCGCAGCGTTGAACATCATGGCGGCCGCGTCCCAGCTGTCGGCGACAGTATGCAGCCCAGTGGCATCGGTCCTAAATGCTTCGCAGGCGGTACGCAGTTATTCATCTTCCGTCCGGGAACTGATCCGCGTACAGTTCCATATTTCGTCGTGCCTCCGTGTTGCGTCCGAGTTGAACGTGGTCGAGCTGCTGCGCGAGGCTGGTCCGGCTGTGCCACTTGTTCTCATATCGTGTACCAGCGCAGGCTGAATATACCACAGGGACTTTATGCAAAGGATATTGCCGCCCCAAGCAAGACCGATTCAGTGTTACTGGGTGAGTCAAGACTAGATTCAACTTTCAACTGTGACTGGATATCTCACCGGCTCGACCGGCGCCCAGCTCGAATTCTGCGCCTCCTCGCGACACACAACATATTCCGAGAAGTAAAGCCGAATGTCTTTGCCAACAACCGCATATCCTCCGCGCTCGACAAGGGCAAATCTCCGAGCCTGCTTTTCGCAAAGTAGGCTTCCGTCAAATGCATCAGCATCATAATGACAGAACGTACAGACGCGAGGAACGCCTCGCAGGAACGTCCGGCGTAACCGCCCTCGTCGAATTCTTGTACGTAGATCTATCCATCTGTCTGAATGGTAAGAGGTCAATCATCGATACACTTTAGCTCGGAGGACATCTTCAAGAGCTCAGCAGTACTGGGAGATACGATCTTGAACCCCAAGGAGGGCGAGCTGCCATATAACCGCGCATTCGGCACAGACCAGCCGCTGTATTACTGGATGCAGCGGCCGGAGAACGCGCTCCGGCTGCAGCGTTTTGGTCTAGGGATGCAGGGGACCGCCGCAACTGAGGCGCCGGATGACATTTTCACCGGTGAGATTTGCATCGAATCAACTATCCGTCCACTGATGAGGTGAATCAAGGCTTCGACTGGAGCGCCTTGCCCGCGGGTAGCGTTCTGATCGATGTTGGAGGTGGACTCGGACACACTTCGATGACGATCGCCCAAAGGAATCCCGCCCTGCGAATCATCAACCAGGATCTCGACCATCAAGTCGAGGATGCGAAACTTGTGTGTAGATTTCGTTTAACCTGCTTACCACTTTGTGTTGACAGCGCGCGCGCGCGCGCCCATCCAGCACTGGAAGAAAAACTTTCCCTCGCACGTTGAGAGTCAGATGGTCGAGTTTCAAGGTATGTCTGCGGCGCCGACATCTCTCGACCTGAGCTGAATTCGAATCCGAATTATTGTTAGCGCACGACTTCTTCAGCCCCCAGCCAGTGAAAAATGCCGCCGTGTTCCTGCTGCGTTACATCATGCACAACTGGCCCGACGCGCGCGCCGCCGAGCTCCTCCAGAACCTGCGCGCCGCCGCACAGCCCACCACCCAGCTCGTCATCATCGAGAAGATCCTCTCCGTCGCGGCTGCCCCCAGCGCCGATGAAGCGTCCATTCCCGGCGCAGCGCGACCCTCCGCACCTGCGCCGCTCCTCCCTAATTGGGGCGTCGGGAAGGCAGAGTTCTACTTCTACGACATGGCGGTGAGTGGCTTGTGTGGATGATGGGAGCGTTTACTGACTGCGGGAAACATATCTGTTAGGTGCATAACATGCTGGGCGGAGGAGAACGCACCTTGGGAGGCTTCGTGGACGTTTTGGCCCAGGCAGGGTGGAAGCTGTCCCGTGTGCACCACTGCAAGGGCTCGCAGCTGAGCCATATCGTCGCGATTCCTGTATGAGATGTGCGTCGACTAGCAAATACCCTGTATGAAATGGGAGATTGGATGAATGCCGTCTGGGACTGTAGCAACGAAACGAACACCCGTAGCCAGAATGAGCCACAAATGAATAGCTTCCTGCCCAGTGATGTTACGATAATTCGTAGAGTGGATCGCAAGCACAGACCGCGCAGGCTACCCTCATGATCAGGAGTTCAACCACGAAAAATCCCATGGCGAGAAAGGGAATTTCGAACCGTGCGTGGCTTTGGTTCACATCCCGAGTTCACCTCCGGCTTGATCAAAGACGAGTGCGGGGACATTCAGAGTATTGCATCGGCGACTACAACTCCCAAATGAGTGAGTGAATATATGCAAAGATGAGTTCAAAAAAAGACAGATACAACGACGTTTTGCGATTTCGCGCTCTCTCTTCGCCCGCTCCATCCTGTTGCATGATAACCATAGCCATTAATATTGAAGGATGCAATAAGAAGCCCCCCCCTACGGCTTCACAACCTGGTCAAGGCACGCCATCACGATCGTGCTGGCGTCGTGGCCTCTGCCCCGCGGCGATCTTGGAAAGTCGAGCAAAATGGAGGCCCAGCAATAGCCTGTGGCGAGAAGAAGAGGCGTTAGTGAGCTGAATATTGCAGGAAGGCAGAAAAAAACAAATCAAGGAAAGGAAAGAAAGGAGAGTAAACGCGAGAGGGTGGTGATAGGATAGAATCGAACACCGCGGACGTGCGTGCGTGCGATGCGCTGGAACAGTGCGCAGGGAAGGCAGGTAGGAATGGGTGGAGAAAGGTTGATCCACTCCGAGGGTGGCATGAAAGAGATTCGAAAGCGCAGGGAACGAAATAAGGAGGAGACCGGAGTACGAAAGAAGCTGAAGAACTTGACGACACACGCATATCACCCACCTTCGAATGCTGCCACTGCAGCACGCCCCCCCCGCGCACGCCCAGCTCCAGTGGTGCACGTCCCCGTCGAAGAGCATCTCGGTCGTATTCCCGCTCGTGCAGCCATCGCGCTGCGGCCACTAGCTCAGCCTGTAGTATACGCGGTAATCAAGTGCATATCAAATCACTTCCCCCGCAGAACAGAGAACTACGCGGAGGAATAAAGGGAGGGTGGGGAGCATGCGGAGGGGAGGGATGAACAGCACACCAGTCAACAATCCGTGGCTCCGTCTAGCCTAAGTTCATACGAGTTTTGTAAGTACGGGAGGTGCGAGTTGCACAAAAAAACCGCACAGCGTACGAGGAGCTTGATCCGGCCATCCATGGCTGCGAGCACGGCCTCGATGATGACGAGAGCCTGCGCGGTTATGTCCCTGCCCCACATAGCCGGCCCATTCGAACTTCGCGGTCCGGGTGGCGCACCGTGGGCGTGGCGGCCTTTACCAGGACGGTTGATGGTGGGAGCGACGAAGATGCCCGTGGAGTAACCCTTGTGGTATCCCTAGTGGTGTCCGGCAGCATATGGCTTATCTCTCCCAAAATACTAGGTATTATCACACGACGTTCTTTAACATCTCGGATACATATAGGCCTCCAATCGCCCTCATCCTTATCCCTCCCCGTCATGAGCGAGCCAGTCCCGGACCCTGTGTCGCTCACCTACGTCGAGTCGGAGAAGCTCGCCGACGTCGAGGCGGCTGGCAGCGACTTCAAAAGAATCGAAAGATGGGTCTGTCGAGATTGTGTCGGAGATCGACGATGAGGCACAGTTGGCAGAGACAGAGGCCTTGGAGGCCCGTCTTGCCAGCGGTGAGGCGACCGATGCCGAGTACAAGGTTCGGACCTCCCACGACGTCGCTGTCAAGGTCCTGAGCACTCGGTATATTCCATCCCCATATCTCCCGCAGCGGCGGCTTATATTCTCGCAGGGACGACATCGATCTCCCCATCTTGACGTTCAGGATGTTCTTCCTGGGTCTAGGATTCTCGGCCTTTGGGTGCGCGTTGTCCTCTGATTCGGTCTCTCCCATCTCAATTTTATTTCCAGCGCTGTCCTGGCGCAACTGTACTACTTCAAGCCCCAGACGCTCAGCGTGTCCCAAGGTTTCCTCCTCATCATAACCTTCTTTGGTGTAGGTCCTTGGTTCCATTTTTCCGATTAACTTAACTGATGCCTCCGATTTCCAGGGCAAGGCCATGGAGAAGATCATCCCGCGTTGGGGCCCGCTCAAATGGCTTAACCCAGGTCCTTTCAACATAAAGGAGCATGGCTGCATCATCATCATGTCCAGCACGGTGAGTTATTGCGCATTCCCTCTCTCTCTCTGTCTCTATTTCCATCAAAACTGACGTTATCTTAGGCCGCGGGGTCGGCCACCGCGATCCAAGTCATCTCCGTGCAGGAACTGTTCTAGTACGCCAACTTGCTGCGAATGCCTATATTTCTTGACTCCCCACGCCAGCAACAACACCATGAACGCCGGAATCGCCATTTTCACCCTGCTCGCTTCGCAACTCATCGGGTACGCCTTCGCTGGCATGCTCCAAGAGGCCCTCGTCTATCCCTCCGTCACATTCTGGCCCGGCACCATCGTGCCCGCCAACATGTTCCAGGCGCTTCATTTCGACGGTGGCCTCGGCTCCAAGCGGACGAAACTCTTCTGGGCGGTGTTTACCGGCATCTTCTGCTGGGAGATTTTCCCCCAGTGGATCTTCCCCATGCTCACTGGCGTGTCGATCTTCTGCATGGCGAGTTTTTCTCCTGGATCGCGGACATTCGCTTCTAACATCATCCTCAGATCGACCACACTTCCCCCGTCATTCGAAATATCTTCGGTGGTGCAAGCAACAACGAGGGCATGGGGGCAAGCAGTCTAATTTCGCTCCAGACTCTCTTTCCATCTGACTCCTCGTTGCCTAGCTTCTAGCTCTTTGCTTTGATTGGAATTTGATCGGTTCGCCCAATGGTTCGTCTGTACGAATTTAGCTGACACCTGCGGCAGGCTCCGGCAACTTGTATACCCCACTGTGGACACAGATCAACATCAACATCGGTATCCTGTTCACGTACATCCTCATGGCCTCCGTCTACTACGGAAACATTTGGCACGGCAAGACATTCCCCTTCATGTGTCTGTCCCTCTTCTCCCAGTCGTTATACATCCTGAGCTTTCCATATAGCACAGGAGCTGTTCAATGCCACTGGGTCCCCGTACAACCAGTCGCTCATCCTAACCGATGGCAAATTCGACCCCGTCAAATACGAGCAAGTTGGAGTATGCTTTACTCTATCTGTCATCGCCTCCGCCCACTGACCGTACCCGCACAGCCAGCCTTCTTTTCTGCAACCAACGCCCTGGGACTCATCACCCAGAATCTCGCTATGGGCGCGACGACCGTCCACGTCTTTCTGTGAGTCATAGACTCCCCTTGCGGTTCACGCCAATCCCAATCATTTTGACCCCAGGTTCTACTGGCCCGAGATCAAGCCGTTCATCATGGGCATAAACCCGTGGAGCAAGTACAAGCACGTCGTGCACGATGAGCACTTTGAGAGTACGTATTTGTTTTCAGCCCATATCCATGTCACGTTGTAACACGAATGCCAGAAATGAAGAGATACGAACGCGTCCCGCGTTGGTGGTTCGTGTCGCTCCTGGTTGTCGCGTTCGCGATGGCACAGGCGACGGATTACACTGGCCACTCGCACTTCACATGGTGGCAGTCCATCATCGTAAGCCTGTTCCTATTTCATTCCTCGTCGATATCCAACCTTACTTGTCGCCACAGATCCTCGCGCTCTCGCTGTTCTTCACCGCCATCTACTCGACGACCTCAGCGATCCTCGTATGGCATCCGTCGCCTCCCGCGAGCTCGCACTGACACATTCCGCAGGGGTTTTCCGACTTCGCCGGAGGGCTGAACGGTTTCTACCAGGTTATCGTCAGCTATATGGCGCCCGGCGATCCCGTGGCCAACATGTGCATCCTAAAGTCCTCCACTGCACCTCTGCCGTCCGCTTATTTTCCCTAGGTATGGCGCGCTCTACGGCGGACAGCCCACGGTCCAGGGCATCAACCTCCTTTCGGATCTCAAGCTTGGGCAGTACCTCAAGATTCCCCCCAAAGTCAATTTCCTGGTCCAGATATGGGCTGCATCGTCGGCGCGCTCCTCAACTACATCATCATGTACGTGACAGTGTGTTTGTACGAATTGGGATTCGCGGCGATCGCTTATATCATATAACCACACTCGCAGGTTGTCTGTCATCTCCAAGCAGCGCCCCCGCTCTTCTCTCCGTCGCCGGCACACGTCTCTGGTCTGGCCAGAATGCGCAGAGCTACAACTCGAATGCCATCGGTGCGCAGGCCCTTCGTAAGGTCACGCACACGAACTAAAGTCTCACAGCGTGGGGTGCGCTCGGCAAGGAAATGTTCCGCGCAGGTTCGACGTACCACTGGGTGCCCGCCGCTCTTGGTCTCGGCTGCCTCCTTCCACTCCCTGGCTACTTCCTCCACCGCAAGTATCCGAAGAACCAAATCTTCCGCAACTTCAACACCGGCATCATCACTCAGTCAGTCCGCCATCCATTGGCCGCTACTTCCTTCTGACATCCATACCTGCCAGGTACGCGTGCTACCTCTCTGTCGGGATCAACACCTCCGTGAACACCGCCACGGCCATCGGCATCTTCTCGCAGTTCTTCCTTCGCGTGAAGTACCCCCGCTGGTTCACTAAGTGTACGTCTTCTTGCCTGCCGAATCTTTGATGATCGCTGACCTACAGCACCAGACAATTACATTGTCGCCGGCGCGCTTGACGGCGGAACCCAGGTCATTTCTTTCATCCTCAACTTGGCCGTGTTGTAAGTCATCTTAACCTCTCATGTCCCTCGAATCTCCTCTCACCTTGTGCTTAGTGGTGCTGTCGGCAACGCGCACCTGTTCCCGCAATGGTGGGGCAACGACTTCAGTGAGTCTCTTTTTATTTGCCTCAGTGTCAGCATTAACCCTGGTGCAGACTATTCGGCGGACAGATGTGCGCTGCCCGAATAGTTGATAAACATGTATAATACTCTTCCCCTACGTTTATACGGAATTGTGACTATGTCATCTGCTTTTCTCGAGGCTGTTTTAGCCAGTTATGCAGCCTGTCTTTCTTCCTCTTTATAAAATTATGTCTGTCCGTCGGAAGCTTTTTAAGGTCTGCGCTCAGCTTGATGGTTCCGATCTACGCCTCAAGTGACAGCACCCGGCAACGCGGCCATCCCGCACGTGCTGAGATTGCCGTATGACATAGGACACCGCCCATCCAGGCGAAGGTGCCCTTAAGATTAAAACTTCCTAACGAGTCTATACCACCTTCGTCACTTCGTCAGTTCGGCTAAATTTGAGGAAGTTCGTCACTCTTATAAATTTAGCAGATTTTGGGATTGTTCGTCACTTGGGACTCCCGGTTGTGAATACTCGTCAGTTCAAATTCCCCGCTGTGAAAGTTCGTCAGTTCAACATACGAAGCACACACCGCCGTCACCCACCTGCTTTGTTCCCCGACGGCCATGTTCCCTCGACGAACCACCCCATTCTCTTGACTAACTACCACGTTCCTTCGACTAACCGCTACACCGTGTCCGCAATGCTGATGCTGGCCAACAATATCTGGGTCGAGAATCCGGCGCTCGAGGCTCTAGTCAATCTCTTCCGGGCGTGTGCGTGTTTCGCGGCCTCGGAAGTGCAAGAGGTCTTCAACAACCTGAAGGTCGGTTCCCAAAATTATCTGCTCACCTATCGCTAAATATCATTCTGCAGAGCCCACTGATCCATCCAAAACCACGACCTGGGTCGCGGACAACCCATCAGGTATGAATTTTGCTTTCCGGTCTGTCCCCCCGCTCACAAGTCCAGAAATCGTCGCTGCCGCTGGACCTTCAACGGTAATTGAGTCTCAGACACTAATATCAGCTCAGCCACCCCGGAAACGACTCAATCTTGGCCCACTCAAAAGGTGGGGTGTACAGCATGATGGGGTATCTCTTAGCACTGTTGACTATGCTCAAAATTACCGGGATAAATATAACGAAGAATATCCAGAGTTTTAAAGCAGTCCTGCCCGCCGACTCAGATGAATATATTATGGTTGAAATTCTTGGGACTTTTCAGACTTCCGCACGTACCTATGTACCCCATTCATTTCCGCAGATTCCCTGTAACTAGGCTATCAGTCACCACCTATGTACCTGCAATTACACCATCTAGTTTTTGCATCCAGCGAATCAACTTACAGAGCCAAAACCCCACTGGTGTTTCGATTTCAATCAAATTGGCATAGGGATGGCCCACAGGTTGGTGAATATAATCGTCTAGGTTTCAACGCGCCCATTGCCGACCGCAACAGAGAAAAGCGATGGAGCTAAGCAAGGAGTGAACAGCCATGTTTCGCCGTGTCACGGTGTGACGGAAAGGTTGAACTGACGAAGATTCGCAGCAAGGAAGTGAACTGACAAAGATTCAGAGCCAGGACTCTCAAGTGACGAAAATTCACGGCCTGGAGTCTCAAGTGACGAAGAATACCTCAAATTTGCTAAATTTACACGGGGTGACGAACTTTCTCAAAATTAGCCGAACTGACGAAGTGACGAAGGTGGCACAGACTCTTCCTATGTAACAGTGCGGGGTGCGCTTTCTAATACATCGATTACATTGTACCATTTACATTATCATGGAGATCCGGGTAATTGAACCTTCGCAGAGTGCGCTAAATCCGGCAGAGGAGTTGTGTGAAGGCGTGATAGTTTTTATATTGCGCTTTTTAATACATCGATTGCATTGTACCATTTACATTATAATCGACTCAGATGCGTACATGAAGGCACCACTGTGTCTGCTATCCCCGAAGACGCCAGGGTCCCGATCCGTAGACTCACCGCCCATCTCCAAAAAAGGTAATTTATGGCCGATCCAGGCGCTTCAGTGACCTATCTTGCTGTTTTGAAGCTATTTCAATTACACCACTGATTCACTGATTCCTTTGCTGCTTCGGTCCGGGAATGGGGGAAGTACATCGCAAGCAGGGCTAGAATGAGACCAATGACCACAGAAATCATCACAAATCCGGGATTGATCGAAACCACCTGGGGTGCGGGAGCAAGTCGTTCTATGCATAATAAAAGAGGCATGGTTGAGAATTACGAGTCTTAAAATTTTATTTTTAAGCTCGTTATTATGCGACGTTGTCACAGCGAGAACGAGGTCAAAATTGATACTGACGTGACTCCTGGGAAGAACTTTCCTTTTACGGTCGAATTTTCGAAGATCTTTGCCTTTTATGGTGCTTATCACTCATCTTCATTATTTGATGCTGATGATGGCCGTTCTTGTTTCTCGGCTAATCTCGGCTCCAGATCTTCACGGGGTTCGGCGGACTTTGAAATTTGGGGCACATCCATCACAAAAACCCCCGCAGCCATCACCCCCGTAAAGATCTGGTGCAATTGAGCCGCAAGACGTGCTATCGACTCAATTTCGTTCATCCCGCCCCCAATGCCTCCAATTTCTTGTTCAATTTACTCTGCTGAGTCTTCCCTTACTTATGATCAGCTTAGTCCGATGATTTCCCCTCTATATTAATTATTAAGAGGATTATAGTACGGTTCATATAAATCACCTGGGGTTCTAGCCCGGCCACAAAAAATATTTTCTTTCTCTCTGGGGGATATATCATGATAATAAAGAAACCTTCCCGGATATTCCGAATTTTTTCAGACCCTAGGAGCAGCTATATGACCCAAGTTGCACTTCATCACAGGTGTGACCCTGCTAGTTGTGTCACATCGATCGCACGTCTTGCGGCTAAATTGCACCAGACGTTATAGGGTGGTGCTCCCCATCGTTTTTCCATCAAATTCTGCCTCGATATCATCTCAACAAACTAACATCAATATCTCTGTATGGAATTACTGCAGCTGCTGTCTGAGCGCGCCCTACAACGCTGGGAACGAGACTATTTCTCGGCCAATTCCGATCGGATTGGCTTCATTTTGGTTGTGTTCGAAAGGCATTTTGCAGTACTTTCGAACTCTGAAGCTTTTAGGGAGGCATAGGTTTGGAGCAAGCCGCCGCTCTCAGTACATGACATCCGCGTGCTCCGAAGGGGATTCTGAGAAGAGGCTTGTGTCAAGATCAAGAAAAAGGGCCGTGTGTTCGGCACATTCTCCCGCCCTAGAAACTGCTTCAATCCCTTCAATATAAATTCTTATTTTTTAGATTAGAAGTACAGAAATGATATGACCTACTCAGAATCCCGTTTGAATTGCTTGGCGCTGCAAGAGATGACGTGAATGATGGGCTTTTTGACAAATATGGAAAATAAAAACTCCCCTCTGCCCGTACTCTTGGTATTGGTGGTAGCTTTGAACTAACATTTTCCTTCTGTGTATATGTCTGATGATGGAACAGCTTTTATTGAAGCATAAAACAGTAACATGAGCTTTATAAGTCGAAAACAACTGGAACAGTGTTTTTGATGTAATTCGTGATTTACAGCCAGATGTGTACTTCAGTCCAGGACCTGTCCCAGTGGTCATTGCAGTATACAAACATGTACTCACATGTTCTAGATATTTCACTGCTCTCCACATAAAGACATTGGCCTCTTGCGAAGGCCTGAGTGACAGTGGCACATGATGTGACACACATCACAAAAGACCAGAAACTATTATTCCTGGATGAACAACGAAGGTATTGAGATAATAATTGCTGGAGGACCTACTGACAATCATCTTCACGCTCTATCAAGCCCATAAAATCAGCAGAATTACAAAATGATGGGTGTAGGCCGGCGAGTGGCGGGTCACAAACAGGAAACTGGGAGACATCTGGATTTCAGACATGCCGAGAGCTCAATGTGAGCTGGTCGGCGCGCAAGGTTTGTGTGGCTGAAAGATGTGCTCCGGAAAGAAGACGGGCCGGGATCACCCCGGGGCCGTCCGATTTACATTAGCTCCAAATGGTAATAAATGCAAGTCATGTGACATATTTGCGACATTCTTGGTCCTCCCCCCTCAGACTCCCCCCAAATAGGCACATACAGGATAAATCCTGTTTGTGAATGATTGGAATAGTTCAGTGGATATCCGAAATGCATCACGTGATCCAAAGATCGCGTCCACAGCGTCGGACTCAATGACATAATATTTCTCCAAGCCAGGCCAAGTGAAAGTGCCGCCCCTTGCCGCCCTTTGTGCCGCCGGGCGGCAGTGGCTGTGCCTGGGGGCGGCACTTGAATGTTGAACTTCGGAAATGGGGAGGTACCTGGCTCATACTTTAAAATACTAGTTAGTAGTGTACTGTATGTCAATATTAAACCGTGTTTGAGCTCATTGGTGCCTTACAAAAGACGAAAAATACATCAAATTTATGCTTTTAGGGCAGCCAAGGGGCGGCAAAGGGCGGCACTTCAGTAGTTTAAGGGCGGTACTTGGGGCGGCAGTTTACCTGTGAGGGGCGGCAAGGGGGCGGCACAGGGGCGGCAGGGGGGCGGCAGTGGGGGCGGCACTTTTTTTTTGAGGGGGCGGCACTTTTATTTCGAGGGGGCGGCAGTTTACCACGTGACAGGGGGTGGCAGTGTGGCCATTCATGTGACACATGGTGGCAAAGAAGAGAAGGGCGGCACAATGTGCAAATTATGCGACATGTTTTTAGTGTCTTATTGCAAGCATACCACCTCAAAATAATGTTGGAAGTGGTTGAAACTCGAAATTGAATCTCTGAAACTGAATCAAGTCAAGATTACTGTAAGTCAACCATTGCATAAAACAACAGCCTGTGCATTCAATCACAATTTGTTCATCCTTGAGAGTTGAAATGGAATGGTTACGAGTTTCAAGCACTTTTTTGTGGCCTCAGTGCACTTCTGAAGGGGCACAATGCTCGCACTAGCAATACCAACCTCACAATCATGATTACTGGGTATAATCATGGGAATTTTATTGTTGAAATTATGGAACCTGCTTTTTTAATGGGGTACCTGAAGGCTATCAGTGATTCCATTGGGGGTTAATTGGGGTGAGTCAGTTGTCCGATGCTTGCTTTCGGGTTACATCTTCAATCAATATTCAACCTGAACTTTGATCCACTGATCGGGAACTCACTTGCGATGGCTCGTTTCTCTACTTTACTATCTGTCTTCTTTCTACCAGCAACCAGTCTGAACATACCTCTCACAGGGTACAAGATCAAGGAATATTTGGTATCAGATCTAACCAATGATTGATGTGGAAGTTTGGTTCAAGTTGGGAACTGGGTCACCGACTCACCGTGGGGTGGTTCAACATACACATAACACAGTAGGTAGAAGTGAATATTGACTCAATGGCTGACCTTAGCTTGTCTAAGACTTAAAAAATACGACGGTGGCAGAAGGTGGTAGCGTGACAAAAGTGCCGCCCCCAAGTGGCGGCACATTTCCCATTATGGGCGGCACATGACTGCCGCCCCTTGGCGGCAAAAGGCGGCACTGGCGGCAATGGCGGCACTTTCACCGTGCCCCTCCAAGCCTGGTTTTTTTTTTTTTTTTTCTTTCTGAATCCCGTTTTAATTCCTTTGTGCCTAAGGCATGTGGTAGAACTAAAGCTAGCTACTGTGTACTGTGTAATATAGAGTGTTGAGGTGATTGGCACAGTAGTTCGATCATGAACAATATCAAGACGACAAAGGACGGGTCGGATGATGCATGGCTTACTCCTCAAAGTCACCTCCGCCATCCGACATTACTGGGGCTCAATTGGCAGACCAAGAAAGACCACACAGCCATGCGGGACGATCCGACATCGACAACTACAGTCCCCCATAATGAATGAGCAAATATTTCAAACATGAGTTCAAAAAAAGACAGATACCTTGTAACAAGTGTGATCGTCACCTCGTGACGTCCCCATCCATTTATTTTCTGTTCTCTTTATTCTCATACATTCTTTACTGATTAATTGTTTCCACAGATTCTCCATTGCGAACGATCGCCATCTGCTCATTCAACCTCTGTTTCCTTTCGCAGACTGCTTGATGTAGTCATTATTAGCACTGCCTCCATGATCTCGTATATAAACCCTGTAACGTCGATACCGATTCTCCGGTCAATTTACCACTTACAACACTCTTTCTGGTCGATTCCCTGATCTCCCGTGTGCCGTATCTCGTGAAACTCACGCATCCGTCACATACCTCGACTCATTCAATTCCTTCTTCCTCCCTCCATCCCGCCGCGCTCCTCCCTCCATCTTTCTGTGCGAGCAACATACCATAGCACTCCGTCCGTGCCTCGTAAACTTCGCCAGACGACTATGGCTTCACAAACTGATCAAAGATCATCACGATTGTGCTGGGGTCGATGGGCGCGGGCCCCTGCCCAGCGGCGATCTCGGAGAAGTGGAGGAAGGTGGAGGCCCAGCAGTGGCCTGCGGCGAGCATTAGTGAAATGAGATGCGAAGAGTAGGAGAAGAGGGAAAGTGTTAGTGAGATGGGGGGAAGGGATAGGAGACGCAGAGAGGATAGGAAAACAAGAGAGCGGAAGAAAAGAGGGAAGGCAGTGATAAAATGAAGGCCCATCATGCGACGTGCAGGGGAGAAGCGTAGGGACGAGAATGCGTAGGAAGATAGGAAGAGCGGGAAGGATAGGACCGAGTGAAACGCGCAAGGAACAAGTAGGGGGAGGAGGTCGGTCAGAAGCGGAGGGTGGAGGGTAGAATGATAGGACATGAGGTGGGATTTAAACAAAACACAAAAACATGAAACCAAACTCAAGACAACAACTCACGCATATCATCCAACTTCTAATGTTGCAGTACGCTCTCCCCTACCGCGCGCGCGCACGCCCAGAGTGGTGCATGTCCCCGCTGAAGATCGTTTTGGTCGTGTTGCCCCGTGCAGCCGTTGCGCGTGGCCGAGCGGCTTAGCCTGTAGAAGATAAACATGTCAGCGTCAACTCCTGCGGAAAAGGAATCGAGTCAGGGCGCACGCGAGCGAAGGGGGAGGAGGAGCGGAGGGGAGTAAGCGGAAAGGGGGGAGTAAGCGGAAGGAAGGGCGAACGCACTAATGAACGATCGCAGGCTCCGTCCCGCCCTCCCCAGCCCGCGTACGGCACGTCCGTGTCTCTCCCACCGTGTCTCCATCACGGGCGGCGGGGTGCGCGCGGGCGTGCACGGCTGCGAGGTTCACAAGATAGGCAAGTACTTCTGTCAAAGACCACGAGAGGAGAGAGAAGTTGGAGCGCACCTGCCCTGCCGTCGTTGTCGGTGTAGAAGGATCCCGAGCCGGCAAAGTTGCCGCTGACGGGGGCGCAAACGATGGTGTTGACGAAGCCGCCGCCGATGGAGAGGCTGGGGGTGGTGTAGTTAGCGCTTCGTACTTCGGAGTCTAGATTCAGGAAGAAAGAAAGAAGAGGGAGGGAAGGGGGCACGAAAGTAAAGGAGGAGAACGCGAAGACGACGGACGCACCCCGTTGCCTAGTGTCAAAGCCACCCCGTGCGGATCTCGTCGAGACGAACTGGAGGTCTTCGGGGACGATGGCCTCGGAGTAGTTGGCGCCCGCCCATGTGCCGCCGACGCCGCTGGGGTATCTGTGGTGTGTGAGTTAGCCGTACGTACAGCCAACAACGAAGGTGAAGTCCAGATAGGAAGGGATTTGATGGAATAGAATGGATAGAATGGTAAACGACGCGGAATCGACGTAGGGATGTAATGGATGGGATACAATCGAATCGAGTGAATGGATAGAAGCGTCAAACGCACCTCCGCGCTGCACTTGCTCCCACTCAGCCCGTAGCTGCCTCAAAGAAAAAGCCCACGCTGCTCGAGCCGTGGAAGCCCAGCACGAGCGCGGGTACGCCTGGTCGCGTCGTACGAACTCGGGAGGTGGATGGAGTGGTCGCGCGAGCGGGCCCCGCTTTGGAGGGAGCGGTATTGAGTGATGCCGCTGAACGAGTGGATAGGGACTTCGGAAGACAAAAGGTGGGTGCGTCGGATCTGGAGAGGAGAGACCGGTCTGGGAGGGGCGTATGTGACGGTGGAAAGAACGATCGGGTAATGCCGGGCCACACACAGCCTCTCGTCACATGTGACACATCACAATCCTCTTTTCTTTTCTACCTTGCCACCGCGATTCTTTCACTGTAAGCTGCGAATGTCTTATCTCAGGCCGTAGAAACTCTTACCTCATCTGCGCGCCATATTTCTGTGTTCTGTGTTCCACCAAGTTATCTGAATTGGAGATATTTACGACATCTGCTGTCCTTGTCGACAACCTGAATTTCCTCTCTTACGGATTTTGCATCCTGGCAAGGCTTGTCCTGACCTGGGAAGTCGCTATTCAAGACCAAGGCGATACGAACTCTGATATACGTATCGAACCTCAGCTTTTCTCGGACTGTTGTCGGTTGATCGTAGAGGCGGCGCGGCTTTCCCCCGGGTATTATACACTTCCACCTCCAAACTAACTCCGCCAAATTTCTCACATCGCCGCATTCCCTGCCCACTTGATTGCATCCCAACATCATCTGCACTCACTCAATTTGCCTGCCCTCGTCGAATTCTCGTACATAGACCACGTCGTCTCTGAATCCCAAGAATCAGTCTTCAAGTCCACTCTAGCTCGGAAGACATCTTCAAGTGCTCCGCAGTGCTGGGGGATACGATCTTGGATTCCAAAGAGGAAGGTGAGCTGCCGTCTTTCGGCGTAGACCAGTCGTTATATTACTGGATGCAGCGCCGGAGAACGCGTTCCGGGTGCAGCGTTTCGGGCTGGGGATCCAGGGGACCGCCGCAACAGAGGCGCTGGATGCGGTTTCCCGGGTGGGATTTTCGTCGAATCGACTTGCTGGTCTTCTGACGAGATTGTTCAAGGGTTCTACTGGAGCGCCTTGCCCGCGCGCAGCGTCCCGGTCGACGTTGGCGACGGGCTTGGCCACACTTCGATGACAATAGCCCAGAAGAATCTGGCTCTCCGAATCACTAACCAGGATCTCGACATCAAGTCGAGGACGCGAAACCTGTGCGTCGATTCCATTCAACCTGCTTACCATTTTTGCATTGACAATGCCCATCCAGCACTGGGAGAAAGACTTCCCCTCGCACGTGGAGAGCCGACTTCCAAGGTATGTCCCGCCTCAGATATCCCCCCGACCCGAGCCGAATTTGAATCCCGATTCTTGGATCAGCACACGACTTCTTCACCCACCAACCGGCGGAAAACACCGCCGTCTTCCTCCTGCGCTACATCATGCACGGCTGGCCCACCGCGATCCTCCGGAACATGTGTACCGCCGCACAGGCGACTACCCAGCCCGTCCATATCGAGAAGATTCTCTCCGTTGCCGCCGCCCCCAGCGCCGACGAGGCGTCCATCCCTGGCGCGTCGCTTCTGCCCAACTGGGGTGCGGGATGGCGGAGTTTTATTTCTACGACATGGCGGTGAGTCCTTTACACTGTGTGCTGTGGTCTGGGAGCGCCGCTGACGTGGGTGCATATGCGTTAGGCCCATAACATGCTGGGTGGGAGGAGCGCACCTTGGGAGGCTTCGTAGACGTTTTAGCCCAGGCGAGGTAGAAGCTGTGCTGGGTGTATCACTGCAAGGGCTCACAGCTGAACCATATCGTCGCGATTCCCTTATGAGCCGTTACGCCGTGAGTGCGATGACGAGGAGACCCGCGTAAATACCATAAGAATGCGATTCTGAAACACAACCTAGCCAGACATGAACCAGAATCAACATATTCGGAAGCGATTGGAGAGCGTGGATCCAGCGTGAACAATGAAGTTGTGTGTGAGCTGAGAACACACACGGCAACTCCGTATCGGTTGCGCCATGGATGTCCAGCACGGGCAGCAGATGCCGCCGTTGTCGGTGTAGAAGAAGCCCGAGCCGGCGGCAAAGTGGTGAATTGGCGGCCGACGGGGGTGCAGGCGATGGTGTTAACACAGTAGACAGGCCGGTATTAGCTTTGGGTATTGTTTGAGATTGAGATAAAGGGAGACGACATACACCCAGTTGCGTAAAGCCGACCATTGCCGATACACCACTCCACGCTCAGCGGCTCAGCTTGAAGTCTTTGGGTTAGAAAGGACTGACCAAGTCGTCGGTCGGCAAGAACGGCAATTTTTGGCTGTGCAATACCGTCTCAATCAATTACCTTGTATGGTAGGGGCTACGGCATTCCGAATCCGCGCGTCCGGCAGTGACCTGCGACAGGGAGCGCTAGATGAGAAAGGGAGAAAGTGCAGGGCACACGAAGGGGCACACGTGAAGGAAGCGTAACGAAAGGAACGCGAGCAAACGCGAAAAGTTACCTCTCGCATGTGCTCAGAAGTAGTGATAGGACAGAAGAGGGACAACCCAACAACGAAATGGAGAAGTCAGCAATGGGAATATTAAAAATACGCCAGCGAGCACATGTAATTTCCGCCCGGCGACCCGCTTTCTATTCCTATTGGCCCGTGAACTCTATTTTACGCACGCCATCCCGGCAGCCCTTCCAATGGAACATTCGCTTTCGACATCTGGGCTCCTGATCGGCATCGGCCCTAATTCCGAGCTCTCATTGAGAACATGGCTCGCATTCGGTCTGGTACTTGCCCACCGCAGCCTCTGGACGTTGGCTGCGAATCCACGGTACCCAGGATCTCAATACGCTTTCGAAATACACTGCATAGTACTTTGTTTGTGCCCGTGTTATGTTCTCGGTGCCTCTTCTCGTTGCTTCTTCTCCGTCGTCCCTGCATCAAATTTAGAATACACCGGTTGACACCTTGACACCAGGCACGCTTCCCACCACCTGATCAACGGGCTGAATACACGCGGCCAACGGTCTTGTCCTCTCCCATGGCGCCTATGCAGTCTCGTCCTTCGACTCCCGCCTCTGGCCTCCCACCAGCATCCTTTTCATCTGAGATCAAGGATAAATTCCATCTCAGCTCTCGTCGAAAAGCCCAGCTGCGGACCGCTTGCTCCGGCTTAAAAACTGTGCTTGAAACAGCGAAGGGTGTGGCCGATAACGCAGGCGTGCCCGGATTGTCCATGGGTATCAGTGGGCTGATATATGTTCTTGACATTGCAGAGGTACGCCCTAGGAATGCTTCGGGTTGTTCACTACTGATCAGTGTTGGTAAGAAAATGGGACAGAATGCGGAAGATATCGAAGCATTATCGGTTCGAATGAAACATTTAATGGACATTCTTGAGGCTGTATCACCGGTAAAGACGCGTCCGAAAGAGGTGACTGAGCGGTTTGAGAAACTCGGCAGGTGCGTCTTGACGGTGGTGCGCGGTTAGCCAGGCTATAAAATCGCTTTCTAGTATATTGGTCAGTGTCTCAGAAGAAGTAAAGCCACGCAAATCCGGCGGGTTCTTTAAGCGCCTTCTAAACCATGAAGAAGATGTCCTTTGGGTCTCAGATCGAATCAAAGTGGTTGCTGAAGCTATTGGTGACTTCAAGGTACGCAGCATCGCGTGACACTCGACCAAAGAGTCTGTATGTTCGGAGCTGATTCGGATTTTTGTCCAGCTGGATACTGCAGTCAGGACTGAAGCTGTGGTTGACAACATTCAGGAAGAGATGCATCTACAGGAGATTCTCAGTCAGCGGAACTCTTCTTCATTACACTCAGAGCTTACATTTTCCAGGGATTCCACATGCTGCCAAGGCGACCTTCTTGGCAGAGGAAAGGGAATGTTGCTGGGATACCACAAGGACCAACATCCTCTCCAAAATTTCCCAGTGGAATCAACATTGACGGTGTCCAGCTCGTACCAGGGGAGCCATCCAGCACGGAAAACTGTTCGTCATGATGAACCCTGCATTTTCTGGATGAACGGGGCCGCAGGAACTGGAAAGACAACAATTGCGGCCACAGTTGCGCATGGTTGCTTAAATCAACAGCCCAGTGCTCTTGGCGCTAGCTTTTTCTGTTCCCGAGACGACAAAGACTGCAGTGACTTGCGTCTGATCTTCACCACCATCGCATATCAGCTGGCACTCTTTCATCCTGGGTTTTCCAAACAGATCTTCTTGGTTCAAAAGGCCAACCCAGATATTGGAGACAGATATCCAGAGCAGCAGTTGAGAAAGCTCATTGTTGAACCACTCAATTCTGTTCCGCAACTCATTCCTGTCCTGTGTTGTTGTTGTGGATGCACTAGATGAATGCAAAGACAGTGCTACAATATCCAGCATCCTTGCAGCACTTTCCAAACATGTCACCAATCTGGCACCCCTCCAATTTTTCATCACTAGTCGGCCGGAACCTCAGATCACAAAAAGCCATGTCCTTGGCCGAATTTCACAATCAGGCTCAAAAGTTCAGCCTGCATGAAGTAGAACTCCCGGTGGTACAACAAGATATTCGGCAATATATCTTGGCAAAATTACAGGAAACTGTCAGAAGTTGATATTAATCTATGGTCCGCCCCAGACCTTCTACCTTGATAACAATCATTCCAATGTTAGTTCATTGTCACATGGTACAATTGTAGCTACATATAAGCACACATGCTTGTTCTTAATATATAGTCTTTGATCCCACATAGCGGGAGACTGAGGTTATTGCGCCTTCCGCGCATTTTCAGATTTTGTTAGGTTATGGGCCCCGAGCGCTATCGCTCTGAACATACCTTTCAAGCAAGACTCATGCTCGCTTATTATAGCTAGAAGCATTGCGAGCACTGCCTCGCATCGATCACACAACCCACTGCCCGGTACCACCTCGGACTTCTCACAGATGTCAACTCCAGCTTCCCCATTGCTTTTGGGTGCAGAGGACTGGCCGATGTTCCGTGTCAATGCTCAATCTGAGCTCCGCCGAGAAGGAGTGTTTACTCTTCTGGAAAGAGTTATTCAAGCTCCCACTGCTGCTGATGCTCTCACTGCTGCTGCTGTCAACACTCCTCTCCCTGGTGCTGCTCCTCCCCCTGGTATAGCCTTCAAAGACACACCAGCAGAGCGTAACAGTCGTGCTCTGGGAGTCATCAACAAATTTCTCTCAGCTGAAACTATGCATGGAATATGTGGATGAATCAAATGCTGGCATTTTGTGGGCTAAACTACATGGGCGTTTCAAAGAGGACAACAGAGCTGATACAGCTATGGGCATTCTTGCAAGCCTCTTTACCACCAAACTTGTGATAGAGAGCGAGCCAGAGCTTATTGATCGCACAAAGATCGAGACCCACATTGGCACTATCAAAGGGCATTTTGACCGTCTTGCACGGCTGAAATATCCCTTCTCTCCAGACCTCCAACCCCTCATTCTGCTTAGCACTTTGCCTGAGGATACCTACTGGACCGGAATCAGAGGGAATATAGTTTCCTCTCTTGGGACTGGAATGACTTGGGACAAAGTCCGTGCTCGTCTGCTTACCATTGGGAAGCGACCCGATGCAAAAGAGGATGAATCTGCCTTAGCTGCAAAATCACAGAGCTCACACAAGGCCAAGCCATCTGCCTCATCTACCAGTGGTGACCACAAGTTCTGTGTCATTCATGGCGAAAATAAATCACACACAACAAATGAGTGCCATCGAGTGAAAGCTTTGGTGCAGGATGAAAAGAAGGGAAATAAATCCAAATCCAGGAAGCAGGGCAGGAAACGCGGTGCTCAGGCAAATGCCTCAGCAGCCACTGACTCTGAATCTGAAGAGGAGGATCATAGTAATTATGCTGTACCTGTTGTTTCTCAGAAATCCTATGCTGCCATGTCTGCCCTATATTTCGAGTGCCTCAACTGACTCAAAATGGGTCATTGTACTCGACTCTGGAGCATCCCGAGTGATGACCCCGAACATTGATTGGTTGAGACAGGGACTTACCAAGTTCTTAATCCTCCCAGAAAAGTTCGCTTGGGCAATGACACATTCTGTGATGCTATAGGTATTGGAACTATTTGGTTATCTTGCAAAACAAAGCGTGGAATGACAAAACTCTCATTGAAGCGTGCTTTGCATGTTCCCCTCTTTTGGTATCACTCTTGTATCTGTTCAGCAATTAGCCAAAGCTGGATACAGGTGGCATTTTTGAGGGAGATGAATGCATTGTTCGTGATTCTCATGGAAAGCGAATGGTAGAGGCAAAACAACAAAAAGGTCTTTATCATATTACTTGCACTCCACTGAGCAAAGATCCACATGCTTTGTTTGCCATGGATATCAACCATCTTCACAGAATTTCTGGACATACAAATTACCAGTTACTTCAGAACTCTGTAAGCAAGGGTAGGCTTGGTGAGATCACCTCCTTAACTGGGCAACCAAAATTCTGTGAAGCTTGTGTGTTAGGGAAAATGAAGAAACTACCATTTTCCAAAAGCCAGACTAAAGCTCGTGGTCCTCTTGACATCGTCTCATCTGACGTTGGGGGACCTGTAACACCAGCAGCACCTGGTGGATTTTGCTACTGGGCTGTGTTGGTCGATCATTGGGGATCTCATGTCTGGGTTTTATTTGCCAAAAAGAAGTCTGAGATCTATAGACTCCTGAGAGAATGGCGACAGCACGTTGAAAAATTCTTCCGTGCGCATATCGCAAATTGGGAGTTTCTGTGCAGGCTGGACTCGATTTTTCCGTACAGACGGAGGAGGTGAATTCACATCTCAGCAGATGGAGGCAGAATTCAAGAGACTTGGTATCATACATGAAATACTGCACCATACACACCAGAACAGGATGGTGTTTGCTGAGCGTATGAATCAGACCCTGGTCTCACGGGCAACAACAATGCTTATTCTCGGTTGCCTCGAAAATTCTGGAACTTAGCCTTGCGTGCAGCTGCATATACTATAAATCGCACTCCTACCTCTGCTCAGAATTTTCGCATTCCACATGAGAAAATTTGATCGACCAGTGAATGTTCACCATATGCACCGTTTCGGATGTCGAGCTTATCCTCTCATTCCAAAAGAGAAGCGCCACAAACAGAAGTTTGGAGATAAAGCAGAGCGCTGTGTCTTTGTTGGATATCATGAAGGCAGCAAAGCATATGATCTGCTTATCATTAACAAAGATGGAACATATGGTTCAATTATAACCTCGAGACATGTCAGGTTTGATGATGATGAACCATCCAATGCAGTGCAACCTCCACTAGAGCCAGTGGCTACTTCTCGAAAGGAATATGAGAAGCTTTCTCAGAGTCTACTGCCCAGAGATACACCATATTATGATGATGATGATGACGAGGACACTCTCACACAACCTATGCCAGGTTCAGTGGGGGGGCCTCAAATCTCTGTGGCTCCATCAGGGGACAGTATGCCTCAGGCTGATCCCCCTTCCTCACCAGATGATAGTCCATCCATTGGACACCCTTCTGAGAGGGGAAATCCACCACTGCGAAAAGTTGCTGGTGTTAGATCTCAACCCTCCCGGAAATCAGCTCGCCAGCGTGCACCTGCCAAACATCCAAATGCTGCATATGAGCACATTGCAGAAGGGCAACAGAGTCAAACCAAGGCTCAGCGTGCAGCAGAAATTGCAGCACGTAAAGATGCATATGAAACATCTCCTTCATCGCCTACAGCAGAACCTGACTCCATCAATGAAAGTGCTGATGTACCTGCAGCAGTCCTTCTTGCAAGTCTTGATGATGTTATTGCAGAAGCTTTTGCTGCACAAGATCCTCTTGATCCAACCAGCTGGCAGGATGCCATGAACAGCCCTAATGCTGATGAGTGGACTGCTGGACTCAATGAGGAAATTGCTGCCTTCCAAGAGAATGATGTTTACGATGTTGTTCCAATTCCTGAAGGTGTGAAGCCAATCAAGTCCAAGATTGTGCCAAAAGTCAAACGGGATGAAAATGGTCAGCCAGCACGATTCAAAGTCCGCATTGTTGCCAGAGGCGATACACAGAAAGAGGGCATTGACTACAAGGAGGTTTTTGCTCCCACTGCAAATTTGGAGTCTGTTCGCATCATTTGTGCTCTTGCTGCAAAACACAACCTAGAGCTCGACCAAATGGATGTCTCCACAGCTTATCTCAATGGAGAACTTCAGGAGGAAATCTATATGACACCTCCATCCTGTGTAGATATTCCAGATAGCCATTGCTGGCGATTGAAGCGATCATTATATGGTCTTAAGCAGGCAGGGAGAACTTGGAACCGAACTTTGGATTCAAAACTTCTGAAGCTTGGCTTCCATCGACTAAACTCAGAGACCTGTCTCTATGTCTACAAAGATGGGAAACAGACATGTTTTGTGGTCGTTTATGTTGATGATCTTCTCATTGCCGCCACTTCAAAGGAGTTCTCTCACAAAGTCAAAGACCTGCTTTCCTCCAGCTTCAAAATGCGAGACCTGGGCCCAGCAGCTAAATATCTACTTGGAATTGAAATCATTCGCAATCGCAAAAAGCGGACAATTGCATTGAGTCAACGTCAATACATTGACAAAGTCCTTGATCGCTATGGTATGACTGACTGCAAACCAGTATTCACTCCAATGGCCACAGGCATTCACCTTGCAGTTGATGATCCTGATAACAATGAGACCATTCACCATATGGCCATTGCTGAAGGAGGACCAATTGTTCCATACCAAAGTGTTATTGGATCTGCCATGTATGCAATGCTGGGAACTCGACCAGATCTTGCCTATGCTGTGGGAATGCTTGGTCGCTTCAGTGCAAACCCAAAGAGTAGCCACTGGGCTGCTGCAAAGCGACTCCTTCGTTACCTCAAAGGCACACGAGACTGGGCACTGCACTATGATGGAGCTGATCTAAGCATTGACATGAACTTCTATGGTTACAGTGATGCAGACTGGAATGGGGACAGAGATACATCTCGCTCAACTTCAGGTTATGTCTTCATTGTGAGTCGTGGAGCTATTGGCTGGTCAAGTCGCAGACAATCCATGGTTGCTCTGTCATCAACGGAAAGCGAGTACATTGGACTTGCAAATGCTGGACAGCACTTAGCATGGTTGCGATCCTTCTTTGAAGAACTTGGACAGCAACAAAAGAATCCAACCGAGTTGCGCTGCGATAACCGTGCTGCAATCATCTTGTCTCAAGATCCACAATATCGTGCTAGAACTCAACATATACAGCGCAAATATCACTTTGTGCGAGATGACCTGGTTCGAAAAGGCGAATGTGTTGTACTCTGGTATCCGACAGAGGATATGGTGGCAGACATTTTTACAAAGGCACTGCCTCATGACAAGCACTCCAAATTTTGTCTATCAATGGGACTACGGCCTGGGTCGAGTGGGGGTGTCAGAAGTTGATATTAATCTATGGTCCGCCCCGGACCTTCGGCCCTTGATAACAATCATTCCAATGTTAGTTCATTGTCACATGGTACAATTGTAGCTACATATAAGCACACATGCTTGTTCTTCATCCTCAGTCTTTGATCCCACATAGCGGGAGAGACTGAGGTTATTGCGCCTTCGCGCATTTTCAGATTTTGTTAGAAACTGCACTGGAAAGGGCTTCGTGGATGGCCACCACTGGAAGATCTCCAATTACTTGTGCAGCAGTCTGCAGGTCTGTTCATATATGCCTCAACTGCAGTAAAGTTTATTCAGCAACCTGACTTTACTCCACAAAAACAGCTGCAGATTATTTTCACTTTGGATGCAGCCCATGAAGCAGGGTCACCCACCCATAAACTTGACACACTGTATACTCAAGTCCTGGGCCAAACCCCAATGCATAACCGGAACACCACCCAGAAGATCATTGGTTCTATTGTTCTGTTACAGACTCAGCTTCCCACACTTCATCTGGCACAGTTGCTTGCATTAGATCTTGAAGAACTTAAACAATGCTTATTACGACTTCACTCAGTCATTCTGGTTCCTGATGACATAACAAGGGCATTCAACTATTCCCCCATCCTTCTTTGATTTCCTTAGCAGTCCAACACGATGTTTGATGTCGAGTTTACTGTGCATATCAAGGAAAAGCATTCCCTTTGGCCGGACACTGTCTGGATATCATGATACAAACCCTCAAAACAGGATATGTGCCAAGTTGGAGACCCTTCTCTGTGTTTGAGTGAAATATCAGATATTTCCACTCGAATAGCCACACATATTCCCCTTCATCTTCAGTATGCATGCCATCACTGGGCATACCATATTTAAATGGCGTTAATCAATCAAACACTGTGATGGAGGTGTTGGACAAGTTTCTCTCCCAACATCTGCTTCACTGGATTGAAGTTTGCAGTCTTCTGGGAGACCTTCGAAATGCACTGTTAGATGTTACTAACTTGCACCAGCTCCTAGCGGTATGTCATAGACAGCAAAACCACCCACCATGACAACAGATCTTCTCAGAGATGGCAAACAGTTCATTCATGCATTTTCGACCTGATTGGTACATCTCCACTTCAGGTCTACCACTCTGCTCTGCTTTTCACACCACTGAAACAAAGTTGCTGAACATGTATGGGTTGATCATGGATCATAGAGTCAAGGTGTATAATGCGGTGACACAACAATGGAGTTCATGCCTGCAAATTATTGAAATAATGGAGAAGTCACATCTATGGCGTGCTCAGGAGACGGTGCACACATTGGATCTGCAGTTAACAACATCATTCACATCTGGGATGCTTTCACTGGCACCAAGCTCCAGACATTGGAAGGGCATTCAGATTTGGTTCAGTCTGTGGCATTTTCTGTAGATGGAAAACATCTTGTGTCTGGATCCAGGG
>JARKIC010002958.1:0-40283 GCA_029378375.1 Mycena olivaceomarginata
GAACAATATTGTATTAATCTTGTGTGATGACCAAATTTATATTACGAATTTCCTATTTGTGCATGTTAGGAAAATAGATCGTGATCGAAACCCAAGTTCCCTGGTAGCCAAACCTAAAGGTTCAGAAATAAACCCATTCCTCAATGGACGTAACCCGTAGCACGGGTGAACCTGTCTGTACGGTCGTCACCAGGATCGACTCTACAGGATGGTCCTCATCAGCTTTTCCCACATCTCGTTCAACATAGACCTGGTTCGGAGTCAAACAATTTCTGCAAGCAAGACATCCAAAACTACAATTTGGGCACTGGGTGCTTGTTCAAACCTTGAATTTGCCTTGCATCTGGCTGCCAAGGACTGGTGTTTGCATGGACAAGGCAAATTCAGGGTTGGAACAAGTGCCCAGGGATCAAATTGTGATTATAGGGCAGGGAGCTCATGTACCACCCACTCCAAGTCCTCCAAGTACCCAAAATCCACAAAGCACAACCACTTATAATATTGTCGGTGCCCCCATGCTTGTACAGGCTGTTTCTCCACTGAATATTGATGTTTTCAGTTGGAAATAACCCAGATGTGAATAATAACATATTCCTTGTCCTGAGGGATAGAACAGAGCAAGAGGCCTCTGTGGTAGCTTAGTCATCATCATTGGGTTTCTTCCTGCTTCTACCCTCCCTCAGGCTGCTGCGAGCCCTGTTGGTTCATCTCCTACCCCCGAGAGGCTGAGACCTCTCCAACGGGAACAAGCACAGGTGCCAGTGCATACGGATGTGGAGGCAGGAGGAAGGGATGTTGCATGCAGGGATTAGCGAATGGCATGCCAGGATACTGATCCAGAATTTCAAGTAGATTCGGCTGCGCAAGAAGGAGCTGGAGAGCAGAAGTTTTGGGTAAAGCAGATGGAAGGGCGCCACCTGAAAATCTGGGCTTGACCGGGGCCCAAACTTCACATACATTCATCATTTGATCACTCATTCCAGTTTTGAACCAACAGTAGTGTTGCCCGCGACTTAGGGTTGGGAGGCTTCAAGTCGACTTAATGGAGGCGACTTGAGTCAAGTCGAGTCGAGTCGGACCCCAGACTTGACAAGACTTCGAAGTCGATGGAAGTCGACTTGGAGTCACTCAAGTAGACTTGAGTCAAGTCTCAGAACTGGAGTGGAACAGAGAGCGGAGGGTCGAGAGGGTACCCTAGGCTGCGTGGTTACAGTAGTATGTGCCGGGAATGGGATGATATTGTGACTTAGCTATGGTTCGTGTTGAATAAACGGATTTGGAAGCTGCCGCGACGTGTTTGACGGGACAGCTTGGCCATCATGTTCTCTCTGGAAACATGCAAATGGGCAGGGCCCTCGACTGTGCGCCATCGTCCCTACTCAATCCTGAGTCACAGAGCTGAAGATTTCTCAGGTGCGGGACGTCCGGAAACGCGTTGAAACGCATAATTGCGTTCCGAAACGCGCCGGAATGGCCTGCCGTAGCATCAGACATCATTCTATGGCGACAATGTGTTCCTTATAGAAATTGTGAATCTAGACGGCCACTTGTGTTTGCTGATCTTTTGATTGCATTATTATCCCTGCCTTTCATCTCAAAGAAAACATTTTTTGAGCTATAATATAGAGGATATATGTGCATGGTGTATGTCTACATAGTTTTCCCTGCTATATACACGTTCAGAACCTAAAAAAACCACCTAAACACGTCGAGACTTCCGGAGTAGGATAGATGATGCAGCCATGCTGAACCCCCAGTGTATATTGCACATTGGTCCCAAAGGTATGATTCTAGATGAGGTATGGTACCCCCTGCACCCTAAGGTATGAGCCTGGATAGATGGTGTAGCCCACGCTGAATCCATGTATGGGGGTTATATACCAAACTCTACTGCAACCCAGTACCTAAGGTATGAGCTTGGATCACATAGCCCATGCCGTCTAACCCATTCCCCAAGCTACAAGCCAAATCCCATGCATACTCCCTGTGCCCCAGGCTCCAAGCCCATCCATGCCCTTCAGACTATTACAGACCATATACAGTCTGCACAGATTACATGCACACCTGTACCTGGCCAATGCTACTAGTGCCAGTATATATGAGCAGAGGGACGACATTTAATAGGGCTAGCATAAATGTTTATATTATAGCACATGGCACCTTCTACAGGCTAAGGCATGCAAGGGCTTTCAGATCCACCTATTTGCAGCCCAGTACATGCAGAAATGCATGCAGTATCGCTATTTGTTTGGCCCTGTGATGTGACCCCCTGGGATATCCCACATCAAAAGTGGGAAGCCCAAATTGGCAATATGGGAAGACCATGGCCCTTCCCTCTATATGGGGGAGCTCCAGCCAAATCTGCCCCCCATAGGACCCATTATGTACTGCAAATAGTTAGACCCTCTGGGAAAAGGGTTGACTGAAGTGGAATATGAGTCGGTTCGACAAGTACGACAAGTTTCAACGGCGTGCGGAAGGTACCTCTGAAGCTGAGATGAGTTCGAGTGGTGCGGTAAATAGACGGGATGGCTCTCACCGACAATACTCCTCATTTTGAACTGCTCAAAAAGTTGAACGTGACAATACATGTGGCGTCGCAGTTATCCGAGTAGCCAACGCAGTCTTGCCCACCCCGCCATCTCCTAGAAGAACTACCCTCCATGCATCCATGTTTTTCGTTGTAAGGCAGAGGGGGTAATAGGAAGGCCACGCGTCTGGTCTTCGGGTTCAAATGTGCCCTGGCAATGCCGGTTCACCGCGTGATGATCCCGAACCGTCAATGCCAGTTAATGAAATCTTTCCAAAAACGACATATACATCGATCAATGCCAGTTCGGAAACCTCTCATCACAGAGAATTTCACCCAAATCTCGATCATTTCAGAGCGAAGTCAAATTGAGAGCACAGTAAATGACCACACTTGAAATTTATCATACACTCTAAGTTCTTTTCGCCGCACTTTCCGCTCAAATCGACCACCCGCGGCCATGGCATTTCACTCATAAGGCCGCGGGGCGCTTGAGAACGGACACGCCCTTGGTCCGCCGCGTTAGTTACCGTAATGCTAGATCAATAATACCAATGCCGGTTCATTATCTGGCCTGAATGCGGGAATACCGCGTGAGAAAAAGAAAAATCTCGATCAATGCCGGTTTTGCACTCGCAATAAGTATTTATTGCTGCTTTTACTTTCCCTTTCTCTAGGTGTAATGACTCGGGTCACAAACCGCCATCGGGCGCCGTGCGTGCCCATTGCTTGCCGCTTGTTTTATTCTCTGACATCTTCTACTGGTATAGAACGGCGTCCAGCACCGGGAGCAAGCAGGTGGCGCGCATAGCACACCAATCTCCGCCTGGAAACCCCCTCAAAACACGCAACCACGGTCGTACGTGCCCTTTATGTTTCTGGCAGCACAGCATAGTGACATTATACTAGTGTTTCTGGACTGCGTCTTCATTATTCGTCCTTCCAGACCACCAGTTCCCTCCAGCGAAGGCAACGCCACTCTGGGGATCCACTCTGACCGGTTCAGAATCGCTCCAGCTGAATACGGAGCCACCACGAACATTGGCTGGTCGGAGGAGGAGCTCAGTGATTATATCTCCCTTTCCTTTGATCCTTCTAATCATCTCTCACAGAAACTTTTCTCTCACTGAGTGCGCTCTTACATCTGCAAAGTCTCACGGTCGCTGCAATCATTCGGTAGGTACTTAGGTAAGTATATTACACGGCACGGTCCCGCTTAGGAACGTGGGATGGGGAAGCATCCCAGAGCACTACAGACATCTTAGGTACGCCTTCGTTCCCCACCCCTAAAAATCTCCTGAGCTGGGCTCACGTATCATGGTTGTGATTTCCTGCGTGCGTACGACTATCGCGCTTTATTGTCTTTGGCTGACACATGGATATAGAGCAGAGGCATATTCAGATGCTTGAATGTCGCTGCGCGCTTGGGAGAGCTTGCATCTACGGAGATGAATTTCTTGTTTGAATTGCTTGAAAGCGCTGGGCAGTTGAGGGCCCCAGTGCAAATCCCCTATGCTGGGATCTGCTGGGATATGCCGAGATCTAATCAACTTCAACTCACTTATGCCGAAATCTGCCGAAATCTGCTCGGGAGTCTGCTCACCTCGGATATTGCCGAAAATACGTCATATATCTTAGAACCGTGCCAACTTTCTGTTTCAATTTTGCTTTTTGGACTTCAATTCCAGCTCCCTCGATACATTTCATCCAAATTGGTGGAGAACTGGTGGAGTTACGGACAATTCTCTGAAAAAATCCCAAAACAAGAAATTTTTGTTGGCGCCTTCAGTTCCGACATTAGCTGTATTCCAGCTTGCGTTACTTGTGTGAAGCCAATGGACTCGACGCATCTGTCCCCATGCTTGGTATCGGTCCAATGCTTGGACTGCGGCGGGAAACATAGGGTAGACTTGCTTCTCGTGCCCCAAACGGAAGCAATTAGTGGTCTGTCAACATCTGGACATCGAGCTACGCGTCAGGGCACGTGTCCGTGCCAAACTAGATTATTTTCCAGTCACGTTTTTCCTCTCACTGGTTCTTTCGACGAACTTCAGTGAGAGGTATGTCTGTTCGTTATCTAATCATACCATACTCATACTTATTATCTACCTAGCTAGTACTGACTGTGTCATACAGGTACAGAGTTGAAAACCAGATCCGAAAAAAATAATGTTCTTCCGTATATCTCAATGGCAATGCAAGCACTTGTAAAATAAAATAGGTGGATATGATACAATGGCTTTGAAGTGTGTCAACAAATATTTCAGATTTTTACGATGGGTGGTTACGGAACATGAGCCCGTTATTTTTGTCACTCATTTTGGTGGAGGGCCCCCATCCGAAAAATGGGGGCATGCACGGGAGTAGATTGTACCCTTGGGACAATCTGAGACTATGAGGAGGGATAGGAAGTGCTGAAGCCCTCCCACATACAATTTCAGGTCTATATAAAATAGGGGGCGCTCACAATAATGATTCTCTTTTCAGGACTTCTGGCACAGCCACACATTTCTGCTTTTTGGCATGTTTGCAATTTTCTGTGCTAGCCGACGATTGGTATGGGCCTTTTTGCTCAAGTGGGATTGTTCATGATCCCTATAAGGGTCTCACACAAAAGAATCGGGTTACCCTGCTCAAAATTGTGCCTAGAATATCATATTTTTCGCTTCTGGGTCTTTTTCGGATCCGGGTTTCAACTCTGTAGATATAATTTCACTGGTTCTTTCGACGAACTTCAGTGAGAGCTAGTACTGACTGTGTCGTACAGGTCTCCGTAGTTCACAGGTTATAGGGCCCCCGAACAGCGCCTAGATCCACGCGTAACCAGTCAACCAGCCCTACTCGATGTCGGGCACAAAATTTCAGTCCTTTGATACCCTTGCGTACGAGACCGAGGCGTCCACGGATACATGGCCAACGTGGGAAGCCCAATGCAAATCCGCCCTCGTCCTCTCCAACTTGTGGGGATATATCTCTGGCCGTGGGGTCGTCACACCCCCGAAGACGATAAATGACACGTCGACGCCGCCAGTCCCTATCGCCGACCCGAAATACGAGGATTGGCTCGATGAGAACTTGATCGTTATCTCTTGCATCCGTTTACGCATCGGGACGACAGACCTCCGTCTCATCAAGGACGAAGTCATCGCTAAAAACGCATGGGACGTGCTCAAAGCCGCCCATCAGCCGTCTGGAGCGCTGTCACGGCTCACTATCCTTCAGCAGGCACTCGCCCTTCGATACTCCCACGACATTCCTCTCGTGCAGACGACGGATAAACTGGACATTCTTATTGACTCCTTCTTCGCTATCAAACCACCCACGGAGGACGAATGGAGATGCATTATCTACCTCAATGCAATGACTGCTACCGAATTCAAAGACGCCCGCTCCTCCCTCGATACACTTCTCAGTGCCGGGAAGCTGTTGTCATCAGCCGTTAGCGCAAGAATCAAGCACGAGCAGGTCCGAATTGATGCGGAAAATGCGGAGACTGCTAAAAACGAAGCATCATTCGCCGCGCTCACAAAGCAGTATGAAGCACAGGGTGCATCTGCAAAGTCTTATCTAAATGGGCAAGGCCCATGCGCGAACCCTCAATGCAAGGGCCGGGCCAAGCAGTACCATGATTGGGATCACTGCTACGGCCCGGGTGGACGCATAAAACCCCCCAAGGGGAAGGGCAGAAAAGGAGGAGCACGCAAGGAGAAAGCCAAGGTCGCTGTTGACAGTTCCGACGACTCGGATGAACAGGCGGCATTTGCGGCAGACGCGGGCGGATATAGATCTTTCTTTGCCCACGCAGACTCCTCGCATGTCCCAATTGAGACCACATCCGTCGATTGGTTTACAAACACCACAGATCACGCTTTTGTAGCACTGGTCAAGGCCATTGCCCTCTATCTCGATACCGGCGCGACGAGCTCAATTTTCCCCATTCTCAAGTACTTCACCAAAATCACGGCATGCAATCGTACGATCTCCGGTGTGGGCGGTTCTTCGATCAAGGCTGTCGGTATCGGAGAAGTGCGGGTGCGCGTTGGGAAGGGACGCCACTTTATCTTGAAAGACGTACTCTACTGTCCGCAGGCCGCAATCACCCTCATCTCAGTCGGGAAGCTTTGCGACGACGGGCACGAGGCAATCTTTGCCAACACGGGCTGTTCCATTAAACGACTGTCCGGCAAAGTTGTAGCCACCGGGACTCGTTCGGAGGTGGGGCTATACACCCTTGATTGCGAGACACCCATATTCACATTGGCTGATCCGCTGTTGAATGAAGCATCTTTCGATGCGGCGGCGAACATAGCCATCAAGGCTCTTCCCACACTCGAAACCTGGCATCGTCGCCTCGGGCACGTCAACATCGGGACTGTACTCGACATGGCTCGAGGAACAGCTGTGACCGGTATGGAGGCCGAGTTGTCGCACCTCCCCGCCAAATGTGCTGACTGCATTCTCGGGAAACAGAAAAAGAGACCCGTTCCGAAGAAGCGTAAGGGGGTGCGTTCGACGAGGAAGCTCCAGAAGGTGTTCGCAGATCTGGCTGGACCGCAGGCAGTGGCTGCGAGAGGTGGCTATTTGTACACGCTGCAATTAATCGACGACTGCAACCCACGAGCAATGGACCGTACTCCTTAAAAGGAAATCCGATGCTGAGCAGCAATACAAAGAATGGGAAGCCATCGTCGAAGCAGAATCCGGAGAGAAAGTCGGTATCGTCCGCGTCGACGGAGGGACAGAGTTTGACTCAAAAAGCTTTGTTCGATATCTACGAGAACATGGGACTAAAAAGGAAACCTCCGCGCCCTACTCTTCGGCGCAAATGGGCCTCATCGAGCACACACATCACACGCCCATGAGTCGTGCCCTGGCCTCCCTCTCTTCCGCAAACCTCCCTCGGAATATGTGGGGCGAGATGATACTCACCGAGACATACATAAAAAACCGCACCCTCACAAGCGCATTTCGGCATCCTGAGCAAACACCCCACGAGCGATGGACCGATAACAAGCCGGACCTCTCGCATATGCGCGAAATCGGCTGCCGCGCATTTGTATTGAAGCTCCCGAAGAAGAATAACCCTAAAATCTTCAATCGTTTCATTGAATGTGTCATGGTGGGATACTCTTCATCACTAACGGACACATACCGTTGCTATGACCGTGCGACGGGGCGGATCCATGTCACCCGCAACGTCGAATTCATCGAGTCGCAAGACGAGGTGCCCAGGCCGTTGACAGCTGGCCAAACGGCCAAGAAAACATTGCTTGATAACACGCTAGACGTCCCTGTTGGCCAACCAGACTCCCACGTCTTGGATCCCTATGAATTGGAGCCAGAAAGCGAGGAGGAGCCTCAAGAGAACGCACCTGAGCCCATTCCAGAACCGCAACGTCCTGTACGCACACGCAAGGTCCGAGGGGAGGATGGTGCCTTCCCAGACATTCGTAAAGACGCCGCCGTAGCAGATGCTCGTGCCGCCGAGGCGCGTACGAAAGAGCGACGCGTAAAGGCGAAGACGCAAAGGGCTACCGTTGAGGATGTCGATGAGGACCTCGCCGATGAGGAGCTAGTCGAGGAGGAGTGAGCCGAGGAGGAGCTAGCGGCACATGCCGTTGACGACACCACATATGAATATTGGGTTTTCAACGCAACCTCCACATCCGACGATGAGCCGAAGACATGGAAGCAGGCCCAAAACTCACCTTCTCTGAGGAATGGCGCCAGGCGTACCAAGCTGAACTGGATTCCATCAAACTCCACGGCGTTTACGAGCTCGTACCACGCGAGTCCGTTCCCAGAGGTCGTAAAATCATACGGTCACGACCTGTCTTCAAGATTAAACGGGGAAGCGATGGCGACATCCTAAAATTCAAGGCTCGTTTAGTATCCATGGGATATGCCCAGGTTGCTGGGCAGGACTACCGCGAGACCTACGCACCTACGTCCCGCTTCGAGTCCTTCAGAATGGTCCTGCATGCCGGAGCTACGCTTGATTACGAAATCGACCACGTTGATGTGAACAGTGTTGTCAATGACCCGTCAGTGACGGGTCACCGACCTTGATCGACTCGTCAATGACTTTGATCGACCTGGTCGGTCAAAGGTCAGTGACTCCGCTGGGCTCCCCACGTGAACTGCTAAATTTCGCTAAAGTCGCAAAGTGTGGGAAAGTCATTTGATCCGCTGGTTCGACGGGTCAGTCAAAAGTTGGTCCCTTACGATGCGTCAGAACGCCAAAGGTCATTGACCTGGGTCAATCAAAAGTCACTGACTTTACAACACTGGTCATGTGAAGACGGCTTTCCACAACGGGTTGCTTGAGGAGGATATTTGGCAGGAGCAGCCAAAGGGATTTGAGGTTCCTGGAAAGGAACGCTGGGTGTGGAAGCTGAAGCGGGGGATGTACGGCCTGAAACAAGGCAGCAGATCGTGGAATCAGCGCCTAAATGCCGCTATGATTTCCCTCGGATTCGAACGCATTTCCGTTGAGCACAGCATCTATTCGAGACGCCGTGACGGGGCGTCGTCTTTGGTTGCAGTGCACGTCGATGACCTCTGTGTCGCGTCGAGTACCAAAGTCGAGATGAAGACGTTCAAGGAGGAGCTGAAGAAGCAATTTGAAATCACGGATCTCGGGCCTGTCAAATGGATCCTCGGAATTCGTGTTACTCGCGATCGTGTCGCCCGTACAATTTCCCTGGACCAGCAAGCTTACATCGAGAAAATGGCGGCACGCTTCGGACTCGAAAACGCACATCCTGTCCGCACTCCGATGGTTCACGGAGAACCACTTGCTCATTCCATGTCTCCATCTACCCTGGCGCAAAAGCCCGTATGGACTCCGTACCTTACCGCGAACTGGTCGGTTCCTTGATGTATGCAACGTCGCGACCCGCGCAGACATAGCCCACCCTGTCGGGGTTGTGAGTCAATTCTGTCAGAATCCCGGCGAACTCCACTGGGTAGCAGCCAAGCGTATATTACGCTATCTCATTGGAACAAAATCCTACTCGCTTGTCCTCGGAGGACGTTCACCCATCTGTCTCACGGGATACAACGATTCTAACTACGCGCCACCAGGTGATTTAGACCGACGGAAGTCTACATCTGGATATTGTATGACACTCGGAGGTGGTGTCATCTCCTGGAGCTCAAAGCGCCAAACCACTGTCGCAACCTCTAGCACTGAGGCCGAGTACATGGCGTGCTGCCATGCGGCTAAGGAGGCGGTCTGGTTACGAATGCTCCTACGTGCCGTCGGTCATGACCAGAAAAATGCTACCGTCCTCCGTTGTGATAATCAAGGCGCATTAATCCTCACGGCAGATCCATCCTTCCACTCCCGTGCCAAGCACATTGATGTGCAATACCACTTCTCGCGCGATCGCGTTGAACGTGGGAATTAAAGTTCACTTACGTCCACACATCCGAGAACATGGCTGATATTTTCACCAAACCGCTGCCGGAACCTCTTTTCAAGAAATTCCGGACTATGCTGGGGATTGTTGGTTGACTGACGCGTTCAGCACGCTGAGGAGGAGTGTCAACATCTGGACATCGAGCTACACGTCAGGGCACGTGTCCGTGCCAAACTAGATTATTTTCCAGTCACGTTTTTCCTCTCACTGGTTCTTTCGACGAACTTCAGTGAGAGGTATGTCTGTTCGTTATCTAATCATACCATACTCATACTTATTATCTACCTAGCTAGTACTGACTGTGTCGTACAGGTAGATATAATTTCACTGGTTCTTTCGACGAACTTCAGTGAGAGCTAGTACTGACTGTGTCGTACAGGTCTCCGTAGTTCACATGGTCGCGCTAGCAGCCCGTTGAACGTGGTTGCGAGTAAAACTACTTAATTGATCTCAGGACCCACTAACAAGTTGGTGGGCATTCAAGTTGAATTTTTGCAGGATTTTGTGGTAAGCCACCCAATCTATGCATTGGGCGGTATGAATATTATCTGGTTGCAGTTTTCATCTGCCACATCTCGGACGCAAGGTCCCAGACCTCCTTCTGACCGTGTATTCCGCATTGAGTAGTATATGTTCCATTGATTCATGTGTTCCACATTGCGCGCATTGGCCTCTCTGCTGGTGACCCGGTACATCGTCCCAGTGTTTTCCAACCTTGTATCCGTCGTGAATCTACATCCACAGGAAGAACCGAATACTCCGGGATATGTCTTTATTACGCGTTGATCGCCATATCTTACATGTCAATGGTGGGACACCTTTGCTGTCTACGGCGGCGGCTTTAGCATGTTTCATATTTTGAATGGTAGCCTGTCTATTCAGTATGTAGGTCCTGGCACGTGGACTTCTCCATTGTGAGTATCCGGATAATTTTGTATGCTTTAGCCTGTGTCATTGCTTGCAGCTTAGCTCCTGGGAGGATTAGCGAGGTATATGCATCGGTATTTATTACGTCAGGGTCGGGTTTCAGGCTTCCTTCAAACAAACCTGTCCCGGTATGTATCTGCGCTTGAATTATGCATGAGTGAGTGGCTTATTTTATAATTCTGAGTTTGCGCCTCCTGACATGAGTTAAGATGTGATGAACGCAATTTCGATGGAACGATGAAGTCATCTACCCAGGTGCGGGACAGCTATAACCATGCGCAGAAGATGAGAGCTGCCATGACATACGGCTTTCACTGCGTTCAAGGACCTCCTAGGCTCAGTGAGTCTAGATGTGTGTAGGTCTGTACAGCTAAGTGTAGGTGGATAAAAGGGCCCTGTGTAGGCAGATTACACCGACCTAGACACAAATCTGGCGAGCTGTGTGTAGCCCCTGTCCAGCTGTGTCTAGGTCACCTGTGTAGGTAAGTGAAGGTCTGTGTAGATGAGTGCGGGGACCTGCTCGCCGGAGAGTGGTTTGATCGCACAGATTCAGAGCAGTGATTTTGACGTCGCAGCTGATGTGCCGGTTCCAATTTCGCGCGCTGGCGTCTATAATAGAAGCGAAACTGAATGAGTGGTCGAATGCGAGGAATACTGGCACTATAACGCGGATATTCTCAGCAAATTTGGCGAAGAATTCAGCGAGAAAAGAGTTGGACAAGATGACGCAAGCTTGGCCAGCGCAAGAAACAGGAATGTTTGGAGTTTTATTGCATTTAAAATCCAAACTGAACTAGATTGAGCATCCCTAATGGTGCTATTCGGGCTGTCGGTATAACTATAAATCTGGGTTCTTGATCCTAATCTGGAGGGCACGGCGAGCAGCATGATGTGAACTTCAATATGGTCGGCCCTATCTCCGCCGACTCCATTGTTTGAACACCAATTGCTTTGTAGCAATTCCGTTTTCTGTGCCGTTCGCATGCCGTATGCTCTCAGACTGAGGGATCCCAAATGTTACAGCAATTTGTGGTACATAAGGTGGCAGACAGAACCCTTCTCTGTAAAGAGTTGTTAAATTACTCTAGTATGCTGGTACTTTTTCTAACTTGAAGTTACTTGAAGTTACTTACAAGTTACTTAAGTTACTTACAAGTTAGTTTTGCTTACTTTACTTTACTTTTCTGCCCCAAGTAAAGTAAAGTAAATTTTGTCTCGGGGCTGTATTTTGGTCAAAGTCACCGTATTTCTGTCAATATTTTTCTATATTCAGGATTCACGCACCTGTCGGTTGATCTTCCGCTACCTCCGAAAACCATTGGATGAGAGACGAGTGAATGTGAAAGAATTTTGGGTTTCTAGATCATGTTGAAGTGCGGCCATCAATCATTCGGCACGCGTCACGTAAGGGCATCAAATCCAAATCCGCCATCAGATCCAAATCCAAATCCGCTGCCGGAGTAACTCTAAAAGGCAATTCCCGTAAAATAAGCCAATCTTGCTCAGAAGTGGCAACCTGTGACCTCCGTTTGGGTTCTGGGGGACAGATTGAAATGTGGCCTGGCCAGTCACAAATTCTTTCTGGCCAATTGGGAAGGCCTTGATGGTGGCAGTGCAACCTGGCCAGTTGTCTTGCCCCTGTCGTGGCGCTATCATGGGAACAGTTTGGCCAATTGTTTGCATGACAGATCCGGTTGGTTGTGGGCTGTGTGACCCACCTGATGAGTTCAAAAGAACGAAACCAACCAACGTCGCTCCAGATTACTGTACTATTTCGATCAAATCGACAGGGAGGGTGACGCGTGACTCGTTTTACCAATTCGACATTTCGGTAGAGGCCGCGGCGGAGCGTGACACCAGCCAAAATTTCGACATTCTCACGCAAATTTCGTCTTTTTGGTGCTTTTCGGACATGTTTAGGGCCTGCGTGACGGCTTGGAAGTTCGCCAGAGGCCGGAGTGACGTGTGACATCGACCAAAGTTCGTGATCAACAGGGGGGTGCGTGATGCGTGACTGCCGATTTGAACGAAATAGTACAGTATCCCAGTGGGCGGGTTCGACTTTAGATAGTTTTGTAGGGTATGGAAAGATCATTCAGTAAACAGATATCTTCACTCAGCTACAGTTTGGTCACTTGGGGGCCCGGCTGGAAACTCATTCCTTTTGTTTTTTTGGCGTTTTTTCTTAATCTGAATCTGTTGGCATTGGGCTTTAGTCTCTCATAGACAGACACTTCATATGGACACTTGTACCTCGTTATATGAAGTCTGTTGTCTACCGCGGGGTATTGTATACGTTACGTGTTTCGCCTCGAAATTGATATGGCGGATAGTCGTTCCATCGCCGCTGGTGCCAAAGGCTACGGAATTTTAGCCGTCTAGTACTGAAGGGCACTGGCACCGAAATACTTACCTTTACTTCCCCGTATTTCCGATGTAACCTGCAAATCCGAAGCAATGCCCCCTTCCTCCACCACCCGATTAATCTGGGACTGATGCTGAAGAGTGGGACTCAGGTGGCTCTTGCCGCCTGATGGCCTTGATAGTAACAGTTCCGGTTGATAGTCGAGGCACAGGGTGCCGAAGGGATGGGTGTATCATTCCCAGATGTAAGTAGCTCGCTGCGGGAGTCTTATGTACCAAGTATAAAGTCTGCAATTACTCACGTGGCGGTGGACCAAATAAGTTCGACACGATCACATGATCACCGCGCGTTGAAGAGCCTTCAATGTGGCGCGCTTCAAGGAAGGATGATCAGTGAATAAGCATTAATATGTCATGTCACAAGAAGTTCTAAGAGTCTGAAAGTCTAAAATTCATCTGCAACTATGCCTCCCCAAGAGCCCGACGGGATTTGGTCCTCAGACGAGAACCCTCGGTGATGTTGGCTGGGTTGACTTCGGGCTCTTTCGTCGGTTTTTCCCTCGGTAGCTGTATTTCTGTCTCAATGGGCAAGGTAGAGGACTCGACGGAGGTCGGTGTCAAAGCTGGCATTGGAAGCGGGGGCAAGCTGTCCATCTGATCAGTTCCCGCAGGGTTGAAGTGATTGGTGTCCATGCTGAGATCCCCGCGCAATTTGGGTACGTCGAATTGAGGGTTTCAGATGAATGAAACAGACTAAACATTCCAACATTGTCCTCCATTGTAGTTGAGAACACCTGAGTTGAACTGTGGAAATTGAAGCCTGAATCTAATGGGGTTGTCGAAATTCTCATCTAAAAGAATTGAAGCTCACCAAGGAGTGGGTTGCCCCAATTCGAAGTTGAGACCCCGAGTCCTCAAATTGAGTCATGAAAATCGGTACTAGGGGTTTCAAAGGTAGGTAGCGGAAATCGTGAGTACCTTCTCCCATCCGCTTTTCCCGTTCCATATGGCCCCCGAGCCATGTCTCCCTTATGTGTCTGGCGGCGACCAATATACACGTCCCAGCCCGCGCGGAACCTTTTTCTCGCCTCCGGGTTATCCCTTTATTCGCGTCCGCGCACCATCTCATATACTAGTGTTCGCGCTCCAATATCTTATCTTATTTAATTTCATCCCTTATCCTTTTTTCTCGCCGCACCGGCGGTCGCTTCCTATCCTTATTCTTATACCTCTATGTCTTCCTATCCAGATTTCGAATTCCCCCCCGGGCGCCGAGGCCATGGTCGCGGACGTGGCGAAGTTCCACTGCACCTGCCCGATTCTGCCAGCGCACAAGAAATGGTTCGTTCTCAGGGGACCAGACGGCCTTTTCTACATCGAGCACAACGCGCCTTTCGGCTGTTCCTCATCCAGTAGCAACGCCGGCATGATAGGCTCAGCCTTGGCCGACATTTGGGAAGCCGAAGGCGTCACGCCGACGAACCGCTACGAAGCCGACTTCACATTGTCACCTGGTTCAACTTCAAAGAAGCAACAAAGTCCGGCCCGTTCTCTTGCATTCCCGGGCCACATATAGCTGCCTGTTGATCAGTAGTGCATCCTGACTCCCCCCATCATGCCTCCCAGGAAGAAACAGACTTGTAACATCTCTGGCTTGAAAAACCAGGGTGCAAAATCAACTCAATCCCCTATTCCCGATATTCCATTGGATCCTACACATCCTCCCTCTCTACCAGTAAACCCCAAACATAAAAATCAAGCTCAAGTCGGACCAAACACTGAGTTTCACCCTACCATATACTTTGACAGTTTACGAGTTGACTGGAGTTGAACCCCATTGAAATGGTAAGTATATATTCTTGCCTAATCACAACAAGTATGTAACAATTGTTCAGTATTGTTTTTTTTTTTTTTTTCTAAACAATGCGAACGGCAAGGGGTACTTATCCTTGAAATTTGCCATTCAGGCTCGAAGAAGCAAGTTTTGAATTTCTTCCTCCCAGCTCTGCAGCTCCCGTAGCCTAATTTGGTCAGGGATTCAACGAAAACCAGGGAAATTTGGAATCGAACAGGTACCTGACCCGAATATCCTGTGTCAGCAGGTCAAGTTGAATCAAGATTGAATGATAAAAATGACGGTCACCTTAGGTTGAATCTAGCAAAAGACAAATCTAAGTGGTCACAGGTTGCACCCGCTGAATCCATGGACAGTATTCTAAAGTTGATGCCAACTCAGGCTGGCCCAACTCAACCCAACTCGAACTTCCAGGCTGTGATCGATAAGCTGAAATGACGAATCTCGGATACTGGTCCGAACACAAAACAGAAATGAAGAATATCTTGGGTTCCAGGGATGAAATGGGCTTGCACCCGAGGATTCATGCAGGTGCTAAGTTCAAAAATATATCCTGGCAATGTGATTTATTTCTATGTCTTGCCCCATTTTCTTTAGATTTTATTTCTGGGATGACCAATCTTGCATGACTAAATCTTTGTTTGTACATGTAGCAAAAGTGGCCGGAATCCATGGTCCCCTGGGTAGCCAAACCTAAAGGTTCAGCAATGAAAAGTGTCTCAAAGGTTAAGAGGCCGTCTGGGTATAACTCTATGTTCTCGGATAAATTTATTTCGTTGCCGCGGGGTTGCCCCACGACGCCGTGTGAATTGTGCGTGACCTGTGACTCTCGGTTATCTCCGGGGCACGTGATTAATGCTACGTGGTGCGTCACGTTCAGTTCTTTTGCATTGTCCCAGCTTTGTCCGGTCAAGTTTCGAGAACTTGACGAACTTTCGGACGAGTACAGAGGCGCGTGACATTCTAGCCTCATCAATGCCCCAGATTACACCATTCTAGTCTGACCTGCTAGGTGAGGATCATGCCGATATTCGACACCCCGCGACCAACAGCTGGCTTTAGATTACCGGACCAATGCCCCACCGCTCACCGCCGCCTGAAGCAGAGGCTCTGCTACTGAATGACGATTCGCTGCTCAATGGAAATGTCCCCAACATCCGGGGTACTCTCCGTGCAGAAGCGATTGCGCTTCAAACAGAGACGATGACACCGCGCCGCGATTCCATCTTATCCGGCCTCCAGCTTGTGCCACCCGAAATCCTCTGCCAATATTTCGCTTGACGTTTCCACACACGCGTAACATGGATAAAGGCTCTATTGTTATGGTCACAGCGCCATGGCGCCTTGCCCTTGTTTGTAGGCGTTGGAGGTACTGCGCTCTCGGAGACGGGCGTCTTTGGTCCTCTATTCACGTCGACGCGACTATTCCGCCGGACTCCGCCGACGCCATCCCCCACTATTACCCTTTGCCCGCTCTGGAAACTCAACTTCAGCGCTCAGCGAACTCCCCTCTAGATGTTCAATTTGAATGGAGGGGTTCCGCAAACACAAACCCCCATCTCCTCGCGCTTTTGGAGGTGGTTGTCCACCACTGCAATCGCTGGGAATGGCTCACATTAAATAAAATCATCTGGGATGTGGCTGCCCCCGATATGCGCCGCGTGCTCTCAGGAATCAGAGGCCGTCTGTCTCTACTCAGACGTTTGGAGATCTCATGTTCCGGGCCCGACAGCAGTGGCATTGGTGATATATTCGCAGCTGCTCCGCAACTGCAGCAAGTTCTACTCATGGATGCCGGACGGCTTTCCCTCCCGTGGCCTCAACTCACGCACTTTCGGGGGCGGTTCTCCGCCAATGAATACCTCGAGATCCTACGGAAGGCGCACAACCTGATCGACTGTGGGATCGATTTGGTCGACGATGAGCTGCCGCCCGCAACCCCGGTCGCCGTTCTCCCGCACTTGCGGCGAGTTTTCGCGTGGGGCACCCGATTCTTTCAATTTCTTGAAGCACCGAATCTGGAATATCTGCGCGTCAACGGCGAAGTCTTGGCCATACTTCCTTTATTCCTCCACCGCTCGGGTTGTCAGTTAAAGCGACTAACACTACGTCACTGTGTAATTTCGCTGCCCTCCCTGATATCTCTATTGCGCCACACCCCCGCCCTATCACATTTTGAAGTCCACTTCGGATATCACGAGGACGAGCATACATGGGTTTTCTGTGCTTTGAAGGTGTCCGGCATTGCGACAGATCTTTGTCCGCACTTGACCTCCCTGTGGATCATATGCGACTTCAACCCAACTGCGGAGGAGTATGATTCTTTATGCGAGATGGTGAAGTCTCGGTGGAATGTTGGGAGATGGCTTAAATCGGTTCGTGTATGGCTTGACCAGAGCGTCCCGCGTTCTGTCCTGGATAGGTTTGAGGCATTGCGAGGCGATGGCTTGAATGTACTCCTTCTCGATTTTGAGGGACACAAGTTGATTGATAATTAGATCGTCCAATTTAATCGAATTTTTCGCAAATTCCTCGACAGTAGCGTCCGCCCCGGGCCAGTCAACAGTAACGCTCGCTGTCTGCCTTCCTCGCCAAAATTACCAACTGGCCCCAACACCTACGAGCTCGCATCCGGACTGAGACTGACTCGGAGATGACTGAGGCCGACATGACGGGGCTGATGAGTCTCGTCGATACGTCCGCAATCTCCCGCCACCCGCACTACCGTCTTCTCGCGGAAGTGATCAAGACTTACCATGATCAAGCAGTGGTAATTTATCAGCGAACCGATCACCACTTGCGGTATCTGCTAATGGAGTGTCCACGGTAACGTTTTTAATTTCGTGGCAACTTCCTGCGGCTGACCGATACCATAGCGCGAATGAGACGAAACTCTTCAACATACCGTCCAGCGAGGCGATCTCGCGGTATTTGCAGACGTGGATCAGGTTCACCTTTGCGCTCCTTATCAGTCCGGACTCGGACAAGACTCCTTACCGTTTCCCATTCACGGAGTTCGAGAAGAAGGCGGTGCGTGAGATGCAGACCTGCTTCCACGCCACTCCTCCACCCAGCGGGCCAGAGCGGGTCACGTTCATGACCAACCTCGCGAGCGCTTTCCATTCTTTCATTCGCACGTTCCTCTTGATACGGGAAGCACCCCTGAATCCACCACCGCCTAATCCCGCCAAATTCGATTCCGTCCTAGAATGTCTGCAAGTAGTCTCCGCGATTCGACCCGGAGGTATTCCGGCCGCACGACCTAACACCGACCTGTACCCATCTAAAATATTGGATTAGGCTGTGCCTCCTGTACGAGGCAGACCAGCGTGTTCACACCAGACCGGGCCTTACGCTCCAAGAGTGAGCAGTTTATTCATGGCTTATGCTTTTTTTAAAATGCGCTCCAGGGCGGTCTACGAGCTAGGAATAAAAACCTCAATCCTTTGACAGTGTCCGAATTCACCAGAGTGGCGGAAAATTCCAGCCACTTCACCAGCCTCGTTAACGATAGCGTCCATACTCCGGTAATGCGAGTGTCCGCAGATTACAACGATTTCACGTACCTCGGGACAACCCTCCACCTTCCAAAGCCGCGGCATACGGTACAATCCGCAGTCCTCGAGCTCAAGAAGCGCCTGGACGACCTCATGATGGGAATTGATGTCCCGGTCGAATATCCAAAGATCTGGACAGATGTGTGGACAAACGAGGAGGCTGGTTACTCTTTCCTGAAATCTAACACCTTCTTTCAGGAACGGAGGCCATGGATCCGAAGGCTACTCCAATCGAAGACAGTGGGACTTGCGAGCAGGAATTTGGACGGTTCAGTTCGGCGGGACGTAAACAGCAACATTCTGCTCAACTCTCACGTGACGCAGGACATTTTAGCCAAGGACCGCGACCTCCTTAACCTCGCCATGCCCCTCAGCTACGTTATGACTGGGTAATTTTCCGTTCTCACGACCCAAAAAAATGCCTAAATTTCCTCGTCTATCCTTTCTACTCTTCTATGTGGAAGACACACAATCTGGACTTGAATTTGAGGTGAAGAAATTGTTACCAGCTGAATTTGATGGAACTTTAGCCCGGATATCGATCCAAATGTTGACAAGACCCCAAGTTTTTTGTCCGGACAGGACCTAGGTTTTCCGGCTTCAAACCCCAGTTTTTGTCAGGCCCACAATATGTCCGTGTGAGCTACGATTCTGTCAGGGACAACATACAGTCTTGTACCACCTGATGGGACACGGTGATCTGATGGGACAGCATTTCTGCCCTTCCTGAGCACAAATTGCTCTCGGACTTTTTCCCAATACACAGAGGAACTGGTCCAGTGTACTGTATTACAGCTAATTGCAGTACCGAAGGCGCGGATCGGAAATCTGCTGTTTTGGGACGTTTTCAAAGAATTCCCGGTATCTCAGTGAGTTCTACACCGATTCCCTTGAAACCTGAATAGAAATACTCGGCTAATTCGTGCGCAATTAGTGATAGAAAGGAAGTTGCAAAAATATCTTATATTTGGCGAGCTGGGTTTGAGGGGTCATTTTGGGGGTCAATTCAATCTGCTGGTATCTAGGCATGTTGAAATGCCATAGATTTTTGTGAGAGATGGCTTCTATCAATATTGAAAGGTGTGATAGAGTCAGATTTTGAAGGAGTTTGCAGTTGGGTTCAAATATCACATTGTTTGCTGGTTGCAGTATATTACCGTTGGCTCGAGGCCATTACAAGCATGATAAAGTACAATATTGAACATTCTGACCCTATCACACCTTTCAATATTGATAGAAGCCATCTCTCACAAAAATCTAGGGCATTTCAACATGCCTAGATACCGGCAGATTGAATTGACCCCCAAAATGACCCCTCAAACCCAGCTCGCCAAATATAGAATATTTTTGCAACTTCCTTTCTATCACTAATTGCGCACGAATTAGCCGAGTATTTCTATCTAGGCTTCAAGGGAATCGGTGTAGAGCTCACTGAGATACCGGGAATTCTTTGAAAACGTCCCAAAACAGCAGATTTCCGATCCGCGCCTTCGGTACTGCAATTAGCTGTAAGAGGTTATGTTTATCGGGCGAAGGGATATTCCTCAGAAATACACTGTCCCAAGTGATGTTCTTGTACTGATAAGGACTTTTTGCTCTTGATCTCGTTCGATATACACAGTTCCCTCCTGATTCACTCAAAGTTCTCAGGGATCCAATGGACTTCACCTCAAAGCTGTGATTGGCCGGCTCAGATTCGCTATATCTGTAGACATTTATTTCTCCGAGACCAATCAATTTTGGTTGTCCCATCAGGTGGTACAAGACTGTATATACCTTAGGAAGGATTTGATAGAGCCGAAATTTGATGAAAGTGCCAGATAATCATGATTGTTCCAAATATCTCTGAGGGTGAAAATCAGGGAATGTATCCAATGCAGCTGGAGGGAGTGTGAATGAATTATCCTTCTTTCTGGCTCCATCACATCTTACACAATGCACATATTAGACCCCTGGGTCATGTTCTGGTCCCGCTAAACGGCATCTTGGGCGAAAACAGACTGAAAACATACATTATGTAATACGTAAGATTTTCAGAAAATCCTCTCTATCATTGATTGCGCATGAATTAGCCTGACATAACTATCTACATTTCATGCCAATCGGCAAAGAACTGGCTAAGATATTCGGAATTCTTTGAAAATATCCCAAAACAGCAAAAAATCGTCCGCGCCTTCGGTTCCGACATTAGCTGTAATGTCTTCTGCGCTGTTTAATGAAGCAAGAAAATCCTTTGTTGGCCCATTCTACAAAAAAACACCTCCATCTCCCCCCCCCCGACGAAACCCCACCCGAGATAAGAAACAATCCGAGGCTATACCCGTATTTTCACAACTGCCGCGGCGCCATCGATGGTTCCTGCTTTCATGCTTGGGTTCTTGCACAGAACATGGCTCGCTATTGGAATCGCAAAGGATTCATTGGCCAGAATGTTCTGGCTGCATGTAATTTTGCCATGCTTTTTGTCTATCTTCCCAGTGGATGGGAAGGTAGTGCATCTGACTCGCACATCTTCCAGTACGCACGGGATCACGATTTTGCCCTTCCAGCAGGCAGTATAAGGTGAATTTAAGGCTGGCTCGGAACCACTACCAACACCACAGCTCCGCCCCCTGGAAGTCCGTGTAGTCCGTGTATACTTACCCATGTGTCGTGAGTTTTCATTTTCGATTCTTGTGGCATTTGCATGGACCATTATCGCTTTTTGTCTCCTTATGCTTGATTCCCTTTCACAGAGCAATCCGTGGGTGTTTTTTTATTGGTTTGACGCCACTGTTTGATCATGAGGGAAATCCTTAACAGGTGTCGCAGGCATATGGGAGGCAGAGTGAGTTGCATATATATGGCATCCCATATTTGGCTGACCTATGATAGGCTCTTCCGTGACGTGCTTATTTTTGGCTTTACACTTCTGCGTGGTATCTTGCATTGGCGGCGAGCAGATCATTCCCCATGTGTGGATTGTTTTGTGATAGATGGTATGTCTCTCCTCTGAAAGTCTTGCCACTTTAGTGTTGATTAATTTACGATTAGGGTTCATTTACTTCTGGTAAGCTTGATTTTATCAAGCTCATCAAGCCCATACAAAACTAAAAATGAATGAAATAGTCTAATTACTGCGGTGGATGTGGCCAACATCCTAATGTATTATGTGTGTCCATATTGAGATACTTGCTCAATCTAATCTCAACCTTGGTTCAACAGTTCGACGATGTACGTACCGTGGTCAATCATTGGTCAACTGCTAAACCATGGGAAGCCCTTCTTGGCTGGTAGTCTTGCATGGCTAGCGAGCGCGTGAGTTATATATCAACTATAATGAAAACTCAAATTAACGCTGCTCAGCCTGTCTGCAGTGCTTATCGCTCGCCTGATGCTGAACATGCATGAGGTTGTCGACACAGGGTTGATCTTTGGTTTGTCTTTGATGGCACTTGACAGATCGCCCCTTGTATTCGACAGTGATTGATGAATGATGTCGTCCTTCTCGAGCCCGTGCAGCAGCTTCGTACCGAGCGCGCTTCTTGCGACCCATTGTCGAGTGGGAGACGTCGGAAGAGGTAGTATGTGATTTGAAAATTTTCTCGGCCCCGAATTGAGCCATCATTGATCGTTCCAGTTTGGTGGTGTTTTGCCTTGGTTTTTCCGACGCGCACCATAGCAGCAAACTGGCTATTCGTCGCCTGTATTTAAATAATGGGTGGACACACACACGGAAAGTGGGAAGGCCACTCGCTGTGAATTGAAATGCGGGGTCCTGCGGATAATGGGATTTCCCAACTACACCGGCATTTGCCAGACACGTAACTACCAGGTGCAGCCAACATGTGCACCACATGTCGCCGGCGAGTGGCGGCCATTTCCCGAAGGCCTGGCCACTAGGTTCAAATGCTAATGGCGGCATCGTGCAGTCCCTTCTGGCTGGCGGCCAGCTACCAAGCGGGCCTGGCACTCATGTGTTGGCGCACATATCTTAATATATCATATTTCTCGGGCTCTCGTCCGCGCGAGAATCAGCAAATGCGTATGGATTCTAAGCAAGTTATCTACTACGGAAAACATTCAATTCTACCCATCCAAGGACGGCTCGTCACCCTGCTGGCCTTGAGCGGACGTGGCGGCATCCATCGCGTCAGCGTCGATGATATCGTCAACCTTCTATCCGAGTCCTTGTACGTTTTCTTGCCGTGCTTTGCCTGGTCCTGCTCAAGAACGTGGCGGAAAGCCCTAGAAAATCAATTAGTAAACCTATTCAGCGAGCGCACATACCTGACAAGTCGCTTGGTGTCTCCATCGGCATTGTTGCAGATATCTTCGAGTTTCGCATCCAATTTGTCCCAAAAAATTGGAACTCGGATGTTTCAGATAGATCTTGCGCTGAAGCAAATTTAAGTTTAGGTCGAGATAGTCTTCAAATTGAATGAGTACACACCATGAGAGCGATGCGCGAGCATAGTACGATATTGACGGTGCATTTCGTGCCCTTGACCATGGCAGTGGCGAGCTCGAAAATGTTGTGGTGCTCAGAATCCTCGGCGAAGGTGATGGTCTTCGTAATTTTGTCTTCCTGAGGCTTGAGGCTCGCACGAATCTGGGTACGGTCAATTTCAGAAAGCAGAACAGTCAAAATGGAATGCAAACCCACGACTTTCTTCATCTTCGAGCGCCTCTGGGTGAGCGAGTATTCCGTGAATGAAACAACCTTGCCCCAATCCGCAGGAATGTTCTCCAACCCCATCGGAGATGCCAAACCGAAGCCTCTTGATGACCTCCTGAGGAGCAACGCGGCAGGTGTGAATATCAAGCCAGAGGATCGAACACAAAAGCAACATACCAGAAGAGAATTCGTGGGACCTTCACCCTTGTATGTATTGAGTTTTTCGGACAAGAGAATGGCGGGGGACATATTTTTGAATGTTTGTCTACAGTTCCAATTCATCCGTAAGTCGAATTATGAAGACCGTGCCGATGACAACTCACCTCGAGATCGTCAGAAAGCTCGAACCCAGGTTTGGCCGCGACGATCTGCTCGAGTTGATTGCCGAAAGCGAATATGTTCGCGAGTAGCTTGGCCTCCCGAAGCGAGGCGGGTTCCTTGACCGAAAAAAGTGAGATTGGTAAGACTACCGAAATAAGATGACTGACCTTCATGAACACATCCAGCTCCGTGAGTTGGTCTCCACGAAGGCGTTTCCTCTCGGCATAGTGTCTTGCAGCAGCCACGAAATTTTGATTCGGCAGTGCAGGATTGAGCGGAAGAGGCCGAAGAGCAGTACCAGTGCCATGTTCAGTGTCGGAGCTAGCGTCGTCTTCTCCAGCCATAGCTGCATGACTTCACTTCGAAGGTTCAGTGGTTCGGATCGCAGTCGGAGTCTCCTGGGTCATGGCCTTGAGCATGTCGTCGTCGGAGTCAATGGGGGTGCTTGGACGGGGTGACATGTTGAGGGTGTTGAGAGCAAAAAGTGCGTCGACTTGCACACAGTTATACACTGGATGTGGTTTTTTTTTTTTGATAGAAATCCGTGATTTCGTCTTTACACCAGTCTTTTTACGCTTCTAGATGCACGGGCGAGTCCTCGCGCAGCCGTTCACACTTAATAGTGTGTGGAGGGGGAAGCCAGCAGCAAGCAAGATTCTGCGTTTTTAGATCATGGTGGTAAGGATTAATATCAGGAATCAGATAGCGAGAAGGGGGCATGACGCAGGTGGGATGTTCCGGCCGCATCGTAACTTCTTTCTACACTTCTTATGTTTGAAAATGCAAAGTTGGCGCAAAGTAAAGTTTCGGATGATCAGAAGAGAAAAAAAAGGGAAAAGGGGAAAAAGGAAAAGCAAAACCTACAGCCTTGGTACGAGTCTCAGGGCCTTCTCGAAATCCTCGCTGCTGCTCTGGGTCTGAGGTTGGGCGTCCTGTCTGGTTAATGCTTTCAATGTCTCTTGTGGACGTCCCAGTGGGTATTGTAACTCAGACATGGAAGTTTGAGGCAGGAGAGTCAAACCCTGAATGGAAGTAATGGAAGTCTCCTATTATAATACCAGTGAATGATGATCAGATTCCATTCTAATCGCACCCATTGAAAATAGGATGTGATGCAAATGTGATGGCAAATACGACTGAAGCGCCCGGAAAAGGTTCGAGGGCTGTCCCTCAGAAATCCAACAGAAATCACAGCTTCACCTTCACACAAATTGCCGAAGAACTATGGAAAGCCAGAGCACCACGCTCTGAAACAATTGATCAGATCAGCCCTTCGGGTGATATGTGACCTGTGACCACTTAGGTTCAACTTTTTGATGGTTCAGGTCGGCCAGGACCTGTGACCTCTATTTTTATAGTTCAATTGTCGAAATGTTCATCTCAGATCTTCTTTCAGATGCAATGCCTTTCGGTTCGCCGTGGAAAGCGCAGTGGCAAGAAAAACACATTGTACAGTGGGGATGCTTGGGAGGACTCTGACTTGATTCATTGATTGAGTAGCTACCGAAAATATACTTCATCTGCTGTGTTGTAGAGAGTAGCGACTCAGCGAGGGAGTGGAACACAGTTCCTTGCCTCGCACAAACGTGGGGAAGGAAGAAAAAATTTGATTTTTTACGTCCTGCGTGACCCAAATGTACGCTAGTTCAGACCCTCTAGTGACTAGCGACCAAAATTAAATAGGTTCAGTTCATGGGTGCCTGTGACCTGTGACCTGAACCTATGGTCGAAATAGTACAGTAGGTGCAATTGTTTGGCACTACAAGCAGTGTACGATTTTTAACAGTCGGTTGTATATCAAGAGTACGGGGCCTATCGAGAGTACGGGGCCTAAATACTTACAATATTAAAAACAAGCAGTGCATCGCTACCAAGAAAGAAAAAAGAAAAAAGGAAAGTACGAGTCCCGCCGTGCGAAGCATCGGCCTCCCCCCAAGTTGAATCCAAGGCGATTTGGAGGGACGACGTACCTGGTTGGCGGCCTTCTCCTCAATTTTGGCAATATTAACCATATACTGTTTATGGATTGCGATGTAGGTCTCTTTCTGTGCCCGCGAAGGCAGACAAGATGCGACTCCTAACACCTGTACCCGTTTTCATTGCGATCTGAGCCAATTGTAAAAAGGCTCACCCCAATCAACCATTCCTCACACAAATCCTCCATCGCAGAAATCAATATCTGGACAGAAATATTTAGCAAGGAATCTGAAATCCTTCAATCAAGTACTTACGGTCAGACAGTTAATTGCCATCTTGTGCGATACGGAATTATGGAGGTGAAAATGATCAAGCGTGGCTTCGATGGCCTGGTGACGGGGGAGGCTGAACGCGGAGTTGCCCGACTCCAAGACTTGGGATTCCCTAAGATCCAGATCAGCACCACGAAAATGACGGAGCTGGCCGACTACTACTTACAACATGCGATCATTAACAAATCGGAGTACGCGGGGAGAACCTCTGCCTAATCCGGACGTTCCTCCCGAAATTCGTACTCATATTCGCTCTCTTTATGAAAAGGCGAAGCCAGCAATCCTGGACCAAAATCAAACCCTGGACGGCCTCACTCAAACAACTACGGCCCTTTTTACTGAGATCTGGAAGTCGGCACCAGCACTCAACCTCGACGGCATCCGTGGCGCCAGAAAAGCCCTGCGATGGTATCCTTTCTGTTATAGAAACCCCGTAGCAGTCCCTAACTCCTTTCCAGGTGCTTTGATGCGTATTGTATTCTTCAGGCCCCATGGTCCGTTGTGAGGTTGAAGAAGGTTTACCTCATCGGACCCACCCGTAATCCCGAATTCGGATTCGGAATCGTAGCGTCCGTTGCCCTCTTGGCCGGCGAGTACATCTATGAGCTCATGGGACTACTCTCCGTTGACGGAAATGCGGTGCACACGCGCCTCTCCGAATCCGTGCTGCTGACAAAACTGTGCGAATTTTATGTGGCCCACTTCGCATGTTGAACCATGATTGCAATCCAAACGCTGAGGTGAGCTATTCGAGCTCCCCGTCATTTTTTCTTTTTTCTTTTTAGAAAAGGCTAATAATTTTGTTGAACGCTCAGTATGAATCCATCACTGGATGCGAATTAGGTCTCATAGTCCGAACCCTTCGTTCTATCGAGCCCGGAGAGGAGCTCACCCTGCGCTATTCTGACAATGCCGATTATTTTGATGATGTGGGACACTGCCCCTGCCGCACATGTTTAGTGCCATCGGTGCCACAGGACGTTCTGGTGCAGGATCAGTAAAAAATTGTTGCCCAAATAGTGCCATCGGTGCCACAGGACATTCTGATGCAGGATCAGTAAAAACTTGTTACCCAAATAGTGCCATCGGTGCCACAGGACGTTCGGATACATGATCAGTAAAAAATTGTTACCCACATAGTGCCATCGGTGCCACGGGACGTTCTGATGTAGGATCAGTAAAAAGTTGTTACCCACATAGTGCCATCGGTGCCACAGAGCGTTCTGACCTAGGATCAATCAAATTTTGCTCCCCAGATAGTGCCATCGGTGCCATGATGCAGGATTAGTAAAAAATTGTCACTAGTGTGGGGCACGGCTACGGGTAATACCCGCGGGTTCTCGGGTCGGGTCGGGCGGGTCCGGGTAGCGGGTCAGCGATCCAATAGACCCGGACAATACCGGTACCCGACCCGCGGTATTAAGGGCATTTGCGGGTACAGGGATGGCTATCAATGTTGGCGTGAATACGGTCTGTTCTAATTTTTTGTTGGTCATCTGAGATAATAAAAAGGGATCCTAAGACATGGTAGAGTGATACTATAGTGGATTTGTGCCCGCTTCGATGTTGTTGGCAAACTGGGACTGGTGAACAGCCAAACTGACTGAATTGGGACAGCCATCAATGTTGCCGTCTTTCAAAGGCTCGTACTGCCACAAATATTGAACTGAATGCTTCCACAGAATATTCTTAGATTCCTATTATGCTTCTAGACCGTCTCAAATTTTTTGAAGGCAGATTGTCCTCGCCCACGAGCGGCGACAACCCCCCGACGAACACGGTCGTATTGTACGGATCCGTGCTCGTGACCTGCTCCCCATTCGGCCCGATGATGTGCCCCAGGATCGCGCGCTGAGCCGTGTAGCGCCATTCGTCGGGGGGTGGCTGCTGCTGCTGCTGGTGCGTGGGGACGCCGACGACTTGTTGTTGCTGCTGCTGTTGGGGCACCTGCTGCGACGGCGCGCCGCCGCCCATATTGCTGCGCAAAGTACTCCACTCCCGCCCTGCTCGCGCCTCGTTGCCCCATCCCGCTGCCGCCGTTATTGTACTCCCTGGCCTCCGCCGTTGTTGTTGATGTACTCCTGGCCGCCGCGCTCCCTCCCGGCGTCTGCGCCGGGGTAATACGCCCCTGTGGGTGTGCTCGTCGGGACCGCAATCGGCGCGGACACACTCTGCTGTTGCTGCTGCTGCTGCCCTGCGGGCTGGTCAGAGACGGAGGTGGGGAGCGACGCGGTGCTGGGGTAGGCGATGGGCGCGGAGGTAGACGTCGGGAGGAGATTCGGGCTGCGGGGGCTTGAACTTGGCCGTCGCGGGGGAGATGCGCACTGCGGTCGAGTTAGCGACGTGTAGGAGACAAGAAATACGCACTCGGCCTCGAAAGACAATACAGCCCATGCATCTCAATCAGCGCGTGCTGCTGGTCCGCCTCGTCCGTGAATCTGCGTGCGTCGGTTAGCGTCATGCGTTCGCGTCCGATGATCTCGAGCAATTAAAGCAAAGTGGAAGCGCTCCGCTCTTCTCCAGCGTCGACAGACACGACGAAGGAATCACACAGTCCACCTCCCCAGTCCCACTCTCCCCTCCTCGAACGAAAGTAACAAAACGAAACGCACCTAACAAACCCATACCCCGCGACTCACGCCCGTCACCGGGTCCAGCATGATCTTCGCGCTCTTGCAGCTCGCGAACGGGCGGATGAATTTCGGCGCGCGTCGTTGCGCAGTCCGAGGACGGGGTTGCGGAAGACCTGGGAGGGAGCGTCAGCGAGCACGTTCGAGGGGTTAGGAGGCAAGGGAAGGGAGAAGGGTTTTCAAGGCGAGGGAGTGGGAAGGGAGGAAGAGGTAAGGCGATGAGGGGAGAGAGTGGGGAAAGGCGGAGGGAGGGAAGAGCGAAGGTGGGAGCGGGTGAAGGCGACGGAGGGTAGGGCGAGCGAAGAAAGGGAGTGGTGAGAATGGGGAGGGAGGAGGAGCGAAGGTGGGAAGGGAAAGAGTAGCGCGGGGGAGGGAGGGAGGAAGGTACAAAGAGAGGAAGGGAGGAGGAAGGAAGCAGCGTGAGGGAGGAGGAGGGATGGGGTGAGGGAAGACGGGGGGGAAGTAGCGAGGCGAGGTGGGAGGAAGGAGGGAGGGAGGGGTGTGCAACGAAGGTGCGTCAGGACAGAGGAAGATGAGGGAGAGGGAAGGGAGCAGCGAGGGAGGAGTGAAAAGAGAGCAATAGCGAAGTAGGGAGAGAGCGACGACCAGGCAGGGCCACCGCGCGACGTCTCGTCCACCCCACGAGAAAAACCCACCCCGCCCCCCTCCCACACCAGAAAACAAAAGAGCACGCAACTCACCGCCACCAAATCGCTATTCGACGTCTCCGGCGCCAAGTCCCCCATAAAGATGCTGTACTCCTTCGGGTAGCCGTTCGCGCCTACGCCCATGCCGCCGTTTACGTTTATAGCACTCCCCCATTCCATTCGCATCCGCACCCGCGGTGCCGGGGAAGCCACCGTTCGCACCCCCATTGACGATACCAGGCGAGAGCGGCGAGGTCGGTGAGAGCACACCCCCGCCGCTGGTGTTGCTCGAGGGGTACGCGTCCCCGCTTTCGTTCGCACCGGGCTCCCTCGCCTCGCCCGTACCGTTTCGCGTTTCGCGCTCGAAGCCGCGTGTGCAGAAGGGCCGCCGGAAGAGGTGACCCGAGCTCGAGTTGATACCAGCGCCGGAAGAGAGCTGGAGTTCGGCGCCGAGGCATGGGACGAGGAAGCAGCGACGACCCCCGGCGGCGCCCACCCCAGCACGAACGCGCGCGCCGAGTTGGGCATCGTCATCTGCGCGCCGAGGGAGGAGTTGACCTGTTACGAATACGAATACAGAAATCATCAGTAAATGGGTAAATGCGGGGTGAGGAAAGAAGGTAGAGAAGAAGCGAGGGAGGAAGAGCGCCGCCGCAGCCCCCGCGGACACAGCAAGCACCGAAAGACGAATACAAGCGCGAAAAAAGCAGGGGCGGCGAAAGGCAGGATATAGGCGGGCAGAGCAAAACGTTTCAGAGACACAATGGACGAGAATTGCGCGCAAAAAAAAAAAGAGAAAAGGGTGTATGCACTTGAAGTAGGGCATGCGCCGTTGGCAGACGATGTGTGCGCCCCAAAGACGCGCGCGCTCGAAAGCGCGGCTCGACCTCTTCGCGACTCCGCTCTCGCGAACCTCACCTCTGCCCCTGTGGAGGAGCGAGACACGGACTACGCTGGGTACCGGAGGGCGACTCGGCCAGAAAAAAAGCGCAAAGACGGGAGGGAAAAGGAAGGAAGCAGAGTGTACGCAAAGGCAGGAGCAGGATAGACGCGCGCGAAGCAGCAATGGCAGCGAAAAGCACGATGTATATGCCAAAAGCGCAAAAGCAGAGTATATGCGCGAAAAAAGCAGAGTATATGTGGCGCCACAGACCGAAAGCTGGATGTATTGCGCGAAAAAATGCACCCGCGCTCGAAAGTCGCACCCCGAAGCTCGCCCAGGCGTTGGACTCTACCTCTACACGACTCCACCGCCAAAGCACGACTCCACCGCCAAAGCACGACTTCACCCTTGTCGAGGAGCCACCATCCCCTTCACCCGACGCACGGAAAGCAGAGAATATGCGCCGTGTCCCAAGGCGTACGAGAAAAAGCCGCGTATGTGCCCGAAAAAAAGTAAGAACGGACACTCGCCCGATCACGACCCAACCGCGTCAATGGTGGAGAGGACTCCATCACCGACTCCGGACCGGACCCCTTTCGAGGAGCAACGGTAGCCACCCTCGGGCCCCCCAAACGAGCCACGGACCACCTCGCGCAGCACCGCATATGACTCGACCCCCAAAATGCGAAAAACGCCGAAACAAATACAAAACCCCCCAAAAATGGGCCGAAGACGGAGGAGACAATGAATGTGCGCTAAAAATGCCCGCGAGGCAGGGCAGGGCTGGGGAGGATACGCGCCCAGCCCCAGCGCCAGCCCCAAAAGCACACCCGCGTCAACGAAGACCCACTCGCTCCCCACAAAACACGTGAAAACGGAAACGGAAATGCGCACGCATCTCGGTGGGTGGCCAGCGAACGAGTCGTAGAGTGACACGCCCAGCAGAAGCTACAGTAAAAGACATAACAAGGGAAGAGCAACCCACCTGCGCCAACGCGCGACTCGCGCCCGCCGCGGTCGCGAACGTGAGCACCGCGTAGCCCGCGTTGTTCGCTCCTCCGTCTCTCGCGCCGCCGTTGATATTGAGCGAGTTGGGAGGAGAAGGGACGATGACGGCCGCCTCCCATCGCATGAGGGGCACCACACCTGCCGCGCGTACTCTCCAGTATTTGGGCAAGGAATGGAGGATAAGCGGCGGCGGCGTCCTTGACATTGCTACACCGAACCCCATCAAATCAAGAGGCAGGCGGCAATTCCCGATCGCACGGAGACCTCTGTGACAAGGCCCCTCGATTAGGAATGCTGTGCCAATGCGGTGATTTTGACCGCTGCAATCGCAAACTTTTGAGTTCTAATCTTATCCCGCCCCGAATGACCTCAAGATTTTGGCTACCCTCCCATTTTCATATACTATCTACTTCTCTGGGTCCTCAGAATAAGTCATTTTGTCCTTCGGACACTGGAATGAAGCGAAATACTTTTAGGATGGATAACAGTTTGAGATGACATCAGGCAAGTCATCCAATATAAGGGAGTTCGCAGCAGAATTCTCGAAGGCGAAACACAGTGAGACGTGAGAGAATGAATTCATTTATGTAGAACCGTGGGTATGCATACCCGCGGATCTGGGTACTCGTTCCCACGGGTAGGTCACGGATCCGAGTTTGAAACTTTTACTCCCCCATACTCACACGAGTACCCGCAAGTATCGGTTCTTTGGTCCAGTTGGTTACCCACCTCTCAATTGTCGGAAAGTCCGGAGGTCTCTAGTTCAAGTTGTGCATGTAGTATGATTTTTTGCATTCTTTCGGCCCTTTTCGGAACAAACATCAGCCAAAATGATGATGCTCTCGCACAGACTTAAGAACTTCGTGCGCTTTGCATCATAGTTTATATCTATTTCTCTCCACTTTTCCACAGCGACATTCATACTTTTGCCAAAGAAAACTACGGCTGAACCTGTAAAAAACATGTTCTCTACAATCTGTCGAAACTATCAGCTTTTCTCAAGGAGAGCAACATGAAACTAACTTGGTCCGTGTTTGATCTTTCAGTTTGGCTGCCTGCAAAATCATTATTAATGACTCCTACAACCACTCTTGGGCCACTGACCTTAGATTGAGCTTTCAGGTTTTCCAGGTGGGCAGCACAACGGACAACAGATAACCAACGGGTTTGGGACACAGATCGAATAGCTTTCTCCGCCTCTTGCAAGTTGATAGAGGAATCACGGGTTATATGTGTGAGGATTATCTTCCCTTCCCTAAAAGGAGACACTGAAGTTAGTTACTATGGAATTATACGCAATGACGAACCTTAGGATTTGTTGAAAGCCTCTGAAGGATCTATACATGTCTGTCAGCCTGTCAATACTGGATATGAACAGACAAACCACTGAATAACCCGTAGTGTTGGATGAAATCCAATCATCGATAGTAAGTGAACTTTTGCCAGAGGAGGGAGGAGCACAAGGCTCAAGGTCTGGCATCGTATCAGGGTCAAAGGAAGCCATTTCTGCTACATTACCATGATAATGCACCCATTTAAATACAGCCAACAAATCTCGTTGAGTCAGCCAGAGTCTGACAAGAACTGCGGAATAAAGCTTGTGATTTTGTTCACTGCAAGGTGACTAACGTCCGCAGCAATTTTAGTAAGTCAACTTTGCCAAGCTGAGTAACCAGAATATCACAGGATTCATTGCTAACCCCTTCAAAGTACAAGTTGCGCAAGTCAACTACGTAAAAGAGTGAAATCTAGCAAGGCAAAGCTTGGCCCGCAGCACTTTTAGTCACGGCAATTCATTCAAAGCTGAGTAACCGGAATATCATACCCCGGCCTTTGTGAACGCGTCGCAATGTGCTTGCAAGGTTTGAGTTGTAGTGATGCAGATGGAGATGTCAGGGAACGTACCTTCCAAAGCATCCAGTATATATCCAACAAGCGCGTGCGCGGATGGGAACTGAGTGGGTGATTTCCCTACCACATCCAGGACGATGCGGTAATGCTGATGCTCTCGAATCAGTCCCCCGCCCGGAATATACAAGCTAGCGGGTAAGTCCCGCAAGATTGCTCGCCGACATCGGAGGCTGCGACAACGTGCGCAATATTCCGCACACCGTGTTCGTGTAATCTTGCGTAAACTTCATCTTCTGGATGATAACCGACGACGCGCCATGCATCCTTGAGGAGACACTTTGGGTTGTAGCTGAATCGACAGCGACAAAGCATCGGGTTTCACGGCCAACGGGATAGTGGTGGGAATGTGTGAAGGGAGTGGAGACGTAGAAATAGTGGTACTGGACAGACACCTGCCACAGTGGTCGGTCGACAGCGTCAAGAATTTCCCGGGCTGCACGGGCATCGTCTCGACGGACTCGTCATAGAGTGATAAAGAGAGAGATACTGGCAAAAAATGAATTGCCGGCATTGTGTGGGCTGTTGGCCACACTTCAATTAAAATTTTGCGATGAATTTTTCATGAATTTCATCATGAGGTTTTCGCTTGCATCATTGCCACTGTACATCTAGCAAATTATGTCTTCCGTTCGTTCGGAAGCGTTTGAAACTGCGCAACCCAATCCACTCTGCAACCGGCGAAGCGTTGACGAGTTTTGGATTGTACTACCCACATTTCATCCAAATCCGTGAAGAACTGGTTGAGCTACAAACAATTCTCTGAAAACATCCCAAAACAAGAAATTTTCATCCGCGCCTTCGATTCCGACATTAGGGGAAGTCAAATATCGATTCTGGCGGCCCGATTCACTCTTTGATTCACCATCGATTCTTGTTCGATTCTGGAGCTGATTCTGGGTGGAGAATCGAAGCAAACACAGATTCAGAAGAATCGGTGAAGCGACTCTGGAGTCACTTCAAATTTGAATCGTCAGAATCACCCTAACCTTGATAACCTCATTCGTGCTGGATTAGTCGCAACTGGTGAATTAGATTACATAATATAATTTCCCTTTGTCTAACAACTACCCGGCGACATGGTGAAAAAAAGGCATCACAACCCATGCCAGCCCAAGAAGAAAAGTAAAAAGAAAGACAAAGAGAGCGACGATGAGAGCAGCGTCTGCGGAGAGCTTTTCTTAATACGGGTTGTATGGTGATCTATGAATGCCCTTCAGGACATCACGAGCCCGAGCCTGGCGCACGGATAGTCGGGGCATAAAGCGTCGCCGTTGATAGTGACTGGTCTAGAGAAACAAGGAAATTTCAAGTCACGGATCAAGGCAAATTTAATTGTATTTTACTTGTAATTCCAAAGCATGCCTGCTTCATACGATTCAAAGGGAATCGTGCATAAAATCGACGCCAGAATCGGGGGTGGTCAAATATCTGGCTGCTCTTGGCCGTGCAAGTTTGATTTCCCGGACCAAATTGGCGACTAATTTTTGGTGGCGGCAGCTAGGTGACCGGCACCATACATACATTGCAGAATAGCCAGCCTCAAAGAACCTGAGGAACAGCGGGTTTTGGTCTTTCAGGATTTGTCGGGGCTCTGGATGTGACATCCATCCCACGACTATTTTCTCCAGTTCGTGGGCTTGTCTCTGTCGGGGCTCTGGATGTGCCGTCCATCCCGCGACTATTTTCTCTATCAAATGCCCTGGGTACCATCTCTCCAGGTCAGTGATGTCTTCTCATATTCTACACTTCGCCCTTTCTTTTTCTCCCTTGCTTCCCGATATCCTCGCGTGTTGTCTCAATTCTTAGCTGACATTCATTCCCCTTACCAGGTTCTCCCTTGACGAGGATGACGTTCCACAAGTGGCCCTCAAGCCGGCGACCAGGGAGCGCCCAAAGAGCATGCCACCGGTGTCGAGCGCTCCGCAGGCGTCGCCTGGCCTCAGGGGATCGTCCACGATGCCGACGATGACGGACATGCTAGCGAGCAAGCGCGGGTGGACGGCGAAGCTGCGCGACCTCGAGCACGCAACGTTTGGCGGCCCCAGCGGATGAAACACGCCCGCACAGACGCCGTCGTCGGCGACGGATAACCACGATTGAATCAACGAGAAGGGCTGCACGAGCAGGAGCACCGCGGGGAGAAGCGCCGGAAACACAAGGTGGAGGTCTACGTACGCGTTCCTTCTTCTTTTCCTCCTGTCGCTTTCATTTTCTTATCTCTATTGATTTCGCAGATTTTGCGACCCGTCGTACAGATCATCCAGCCGCAGGTGTTCATCCTGAAGCTGACCGTTCGGCAAGATCGCGGTCGCCACGGTCGCCAAGCTCTTCAGTTTCCTCTCTGCGGCCCTGGCCTCGACCGGCTTTCTTCTGCTACTTCGGTGTCGCATCCAACTCCGTCGTCCTCATTCTCCCTGTAAGCACCTCCTCTTTTCCCTCCCACCGTTTTTACTTACCCCCGGCGACAGGGCTTCATCGTCCTCTGGATCCCTCGCGATCATGTCACGCAATATCATCTCGGGGTCGCTGCGCATGTACTGCGGGGTCGTGTACTTGCTCTTCATCGGGTTCGGGCTGGCGATCGGCGCGGAGGCGTACGAGAAGATCACGTCGTAGACGATTATCGGGAGTACACACTATGCGTGCAGCGTGAGCCACGATGCGAACGGGCCGTGGTGGCTGCGGACGAAGAGCTTGTATTAGGGTGAGTATTGCGCTTTCCTTCGTTGCGCTGCGGAACGCAACACTGATTGGAGGTATTTAAGCCTTTTTGCGATCAAATACATCAAATTAATGTCCTGAGCCCCCCGCGAGCGAGCCCAGGCATTTTCTGAACGCCCCGGCGTCAAATTCATGTATTCCCGTCCAATGAATGTGCTGGGCTCGATCAGATATCTCCACCACCCCGAAACTTAACTCCATGTCCGAAACTAAGCATTTCCCCTCCCCGAATTTAACCCTTAACTCTCCGCAGCCATTGTAAGTACTCAGGAATCAGGCACCACTCCCTCATCTCCTTTCTCTCGTTCCCCTTCTAACCTGCAGTATTTTAGGGCCATCCGGTTACAAGGCCAAGATATACTTTCCCAACTGATACTCACCCTGCGGATTCACCAGTAGGTCTTGGCGAATCTTCCTCGATAGATGTACTTTCCTCGGGCCCCGCCGGCATCGCTCACCCGCCGAATTGATCCATGGCCACCCATCCCGACCCCCGTGTCTCGGATACATTTACACTTCAGTACCGCCGATTCCACGTTGCTACTACTCCAATACCTACATGCTACTCCATTTTTAAGCTCGGGGGTCCGATCAGAGTAAAGTCTTGTTACATAATCTGCTGAGTTTGAATTGAGCTCAGTGGCGATGCACTGCTCTGTGAGCACAACCAGTCCTTGAACCAAGCACAGTAAAATTCAATGTGCTTTTTTCAACAATACGGCCTTGGTGCGAACTGCAACAGATCAGCATAATCACCGTGACCATTTTGATTCACAACAAAAATCGAGGAAATTGGTGAACACTGGAGTGGTGAGCCATTCGAGCCATTGAAGGGCTTTTCAATTTCGCGCTGTGGGCCTACTTAAATTTGGGACTTTTCCAGCACCAATATAGGCCCTCCGCCACACGGTCCCTTGGACGTTCTACTTTCACAAGGAGAAACGGCTGAGTATACACTCGAGAAAGTGATGAAGGTCGACTTGGATGGTAACAAAGCTGATCCCTGGTGCTACGATAGAGACGTCGGAGCAGGCGAATTTGCAAAAATTGTTAGAGATTTGAGGGAGTGCAACAGCGAAAGAAAAGGCTGATCCCGACACGCCAATCATGGACTTCTCATCCACAATGAGCAGTTTGACACTGCATCAACGTGTCTGAACTCGAGTAAGCCCTGTACGAGATAACTCACCGAAGTCTGCCTTCTCTTTCGCTGAGGTGCTCAAGCCAAAATTGCACCTGGGGTCATCCTAATTTTAAACTTAGGTGGTCTGGAATCTCCCTCCCCCAAAAAAAAACAGGTCAACTTACAAATCCGGTTTTCAATCTTTTTGGCATTTCGCCCTGGTTGATAGCGCCATCCGTATATTTTGATCAAAGCAATAGTGGGAACAGTTGCGAAGGTCCCTCTCAAGCATACCAAATCTTGGTTGACCAAAAAATATGTCCTCAATGTTGAGATATAGGTTAAAGAATCACCTGACCTTTCATTTGGCCAGTTAGTGTATTCAGCAAGTACGTCCAAGATCATCACAGCATAGCAAAACGAAGAGGCTTTTGGCATGTGGTTATGCCGCCGCCGTGCCGGCGTCGCCAATTCCTGAACTTCGAGCTTAACGCTGATATTCCAAAGTCTCGGTACTGATTTAGCCAAAGTGTCGGTGCCGATGAACCAAAAGCGGAGCTTAAAAGGCTCGGAGAGACAGGGACAATTTTATAAAGAGAGAGAGGAATGGTTTTCCTTAGGATCCCAAATCGCATCAGGCTCCAAAACAGTAAGGCGAATCTTGCTTACCTTTTTTTTTTCAAATATATTGACTGTAAAACTCAACTCAGAACAGCGTTCGCCATTGTCTCAGCAGGTCAGGCTACGACCCAAATTATTGGAACTCCTGTGGGTATGAGGCATGCACTTTTCATGATAACAACAATCCACGAGGTTGCCTAAGTTGTGCAGCAGTGCCTCCTACAGCCTGAGCTACGGTTTTCGAAGAAGCTAGCATTACCAGCTCCAAGCCAGGTCCGTACTAGAAAATCGGTTTGATTTCTTGTTTCAGACGGGAACCCAGAGCTCAGTCCCTCACGGACGACGCGGGTTCCAAATATCCATATAAGAAGAAGGATCTTGGAAGAAGATGCAGTGTTTGTGAAATGTTTAGATAGCCTCATTTTTGTCTGCCCAATCAAAACTGGCAACAGCCTCTGCACCACCACATTCACGCAGATTTTCTGCGCGCATGTTCACAGATGCATTCACCTGGCCGGATTACAATTCCCACATACAATGATTACCCATTCAACTTCTGCCTCAGGAAGAGACAAGATGCGCACAGCCACCGAGTTCAGAAAATATTCCACAATGTGCTTCGCTGGGGGTTAAATTTTCTGCGCACGTATTAGCAGATTCATTTGCCTGGCCAAATTGTGATTCAACCATAAAATGATCACCCATTCCACTTCTGCGATAAAAGAAGTGCACAGCCACCAAGTTCAGAAAATATTCCGCAACGTGCTTCGCCGGGGGCTAAATTTTCTGCGGACATGCTCACAGATGCATTCACCTGACTGGATTATGATTTCACCATAAAATGATCACCCATTCTACTTCTGCCTCGGGAAGAAATCAAAGAAGCTCACAGCCACCAAGTTCAGAAAATATTCAGCAAAGTTCTTCGCCGGGGGTTAAATTTTCTGCGGACATGTTCACAGATGCATTCACCTGGCTGGATTATAATTCCACCATAAATGATCACCCATTATACTTCTGCCTCGGGAAGAAATCAAAGAAGCTCACAGCCACCAAGTTCAGAAAATATTCCGCAAAGTTCTTCGCCGGGGGTTAAATTTTCTGCACGCGTGTTCACAGATGCATTCGCCTGGCTGGATTATAATTCCACCATAAAATGATCACCCATTCTACTTCTGCCTCGGGAAGAAATCAAAGAAGCTCACAGCCACCAAGTTCAGAAAATATTCAGCAAAGTTCTTCGCGGGGGTTAAATTTTCTGCGGACATGTTCACAGATGCATTCACCTGGCTGGATTATAATTCCACCATAAAATGATCACCCATTCTACTGCTGCCTCGGGAAGAGATCAAAGAAGCTCACAGCCACCAAGTTCAGAAAATATTTCGCAACGTGCTTCGCCGGGAGTTAATTTTCTGCGCACGTGTTCACAGATCTGGCCGGATTATAATTCCAGGTGGCAGATCAACTGTGCGAGTTGAACAGTTGAGGCGACAGTGTGAACTGTTCACTGGCAACAGTTGATGTTGACCGCTCAGACGTGAAAAGACACAGGTGTAATTTTACTGTTGGGCACTTGTTAAGACCTTAAATTTGTCAAGTGATCTCTTATCCCTGCGCATACGGCCGAAATATTTTAAATTGCATGCGCTGGACTGTTCAATGGTGGAGCCCTGGCCAGTGGACAGTCAAATGCAAGGGGGATGGAAGATAAAGGAAGGTTAGTTTTTTCGCCTTTTCTTCTTTTTTTTTCACTCCTACTTACAAAATGAACCTTAAATAAACATTACCGTAGCTCTCATACCACGTACTAGTTGCTCGGCATCACGGCGGAAATTGCGAAAACATTATTTCGAATATTTAATGCTTACGGAAAGTCACCCAATGGTGAAGAAGCCATGTAGGAATTCATGGGTATGGTGATTTGTGTGTTTATTAACGAGGAAGGCACAAAATACGTCGAGGGAATCAACTTTAGACAACTCTCGTGGGATTTCGGACATAGCTCGTGATGCGCGCGATCTTTGATGTCTTGTACGCGCGCATACGCGCTCGTACACGAGGTCACGAGCAGATTATTTAAATCCCGATGCCCATGCCATCGTCGCATCTCCTGTTCGAAGACGCGAAGCCCAGCAACGCGGTGGCGCGCATGTACGAAGGCCTGGGCCGCCCCCAATGCTGCGTGCTCACGCAGCTGCGCACCACTCACCTCGCGCTTAAAAGCTTATCTGTATAGCTTCCACCTAGCCCCCCGACTGCGGCCTCATCTGGAAAACAACCTAGTACCTACCTAGGTCTTGTGAGAGTCCCCTAGGCTTCTAGACCCCTAGGCACCCCCCCTTTCTAGGAAAGGCTGCCTAGACTAGGTTTCTCTCTATAAAATCTCTAGACCCCGAGACGTGTAGAGCTCAAGAGCTTCCTAGAGCTCTTAGAGTCGGGCTCCACCTAATACGCCGGCATCTTTGATGGTTGCGACGACCGCGATCAGTTGTCGGATTCATCGGACTTTCATCGGACTTGTTTCGAGTTACACAAAAAAGGGAAACCAAATAATATTCAGTACTAGCTATAGGCTACAGCCATCGAAAATAATACACAGTGAAGCCAGCAAGACACAGTTCTCGGTTTACGAGCATCGGAACCAAGTGTCGTGAGGCATCAGTGAGCGTGATTGATTCTTGACAGTTCATCATCATAGTTGATGTGTTGCCGACCATCGCCAGCGGCCAGATCACGGTGTCGAGCGGGGAAAAGAGCACGCAAGCAGCCTTGAGGAAGGTTTGGCCGAGAACATGCTTGGATAGTACCAGACAACAAAATGTACTTGAAAAACTTTTGGTGCGAGACTTGAG
>JARKIC010002959.1:0-40242 GCA_029378375.1 Mycena olivaceomarginata
CCTCAATGTGAGCTGGTCGGCGCACAAGCGCCGACCGAGCGAACATTGAGCTCTCGGCATGTCTGAAATCCAGACGTCTCCCAGTTTTCCTGTTTGTGACCCGCCGCTCGCCGGCCTACGCCATCATGTGTGGTGCCACAAATTTCAACCACACACGTGATGTTCAAGTGGCGAAAAGTGTATTGACAATCAGAAGCAAACAGAATTTCTTGGGGAGCTGTCTTTGAAAAGATGTAACATAAACAAAGTGTGTCTTCCAAGAAGCACCCAGAATCAGTGCTCATATACAAACCAGACAACATTGAAACATATTAGGGTTGTTCACACCTGCCCTTTTTTGCACCCTTTTTGCACCCTCGACCTACACCTCGCACCTAAACGTCCCCTCCGTTGCGTCCCACACACACTCCGCTGTGGGTACCGACAATGCACATGTCGCCCCGTCCACTGCCATCCGGTAATCGTGTCCGGTGCCGCGGCCGCACCGCCCTTGACCCAGTCCACCAGCGCGAGGAGGATGTTGTGTGAGCTCGCGTTGACGATGTTTGTGCCGTGTTCGAATTGTCTGCATGTAACCAAACCAAGTCAAGTTAGGCTATGGTGTTAGAGGCCGGCGTGATAGCGGAAGAGAGAGGGGAGAAAGGGGAGAGGAGGAGCAGCAGCAGGAGGAGATAGACGAACCTGAAACAAAAGGCGCCGGGGCCCAAGGCGCAGTGCGCCATCCCCGGGACGAGGAAGAGGCGGTTAGAACTCGTCGAGGGAGGGCATGTCGAGCGTGCGAGAGATGAGGTTGTACAAGCACTTGGAGTTGCCTGAGGGAATGACCTGAAGCGGCCAGACGGGTGTGTTAGATGTGCGGTGTCCTATGCAGAAGAGAGGGACTTGCCTGGTCCTGTGCCCATGGTAGGCAACAAACTTGCCCCGCGGTTGCGGAACGCAGACAGGTCGCCATCAAACGCTGCCACCCCGCCCGGGTTGATCTTAGTCTGTTGTTAAGCGCAGGGTCCCGATTGGGGTAAGCACTTGTTTATAATCAGCACAGCCATGCGGTATCAAACCTCTAACCACGGCAGAACAATGGGCTGTTGCGCCCATTTAAACTCAGAAAGACTTACACTGGTGATTCAAACCTTCTCAAATTTATTCAATATTTTAGGGCACAAGTTAACACTCGGTACCTTGAGCACGGCACACAGTCACGTGGATACTTGGGTACTGCTACCACCAGATTCCGGAGTGCATTAAAAATCCCAAGCACATAGAAAGATTTTTAATACTGTCATGAATGTATTTGTGCAAATAATCAATCAGAATATCGATTCTGTATGCACAAAACATCGAAAAGCGCCGATATGGCTGTGCGATTATGTAACAAGATCTTACCCTGATCGGACCCCCGCGGTTATAACAGACCTCAATATAACGAGGTACGAGTTTAGTAATTGAAGTGTCTGGCTGCGAGAGACTAGGTTGATCTCGTCCATCAGAACCGCGTGCTCGTGCCCGTACTCGCTGAAATCAAACTCCGTGTCGTTGAGGATCCGTAATGGAGCCAATCCTACGTGCGGTCAGACGGCGCTCAGGTGTCACAAAGGGAGGTACATGTACTTTGGAGCGCTGGGGGATATTCCCGCTGAAGAGGTCGTTGGGCATATAGGTCGTGCCGGGGTCGTAGCGGGGTACAGCAGCTGGCTGCCGGGGCCGTACAGGGGGGAGTAGATCTTCCGCAGCGCCTCGACCTGGGGGAGGGTGAGGTAAGGGTCAAGGGGAGCGTCCGGGTGGCAAAGGATGGCTTCAGGACAGAAATCACATCGTCTGGCTCGGTGAGGTACCCCGTCGATACCGTCGCACTGCCGCAGTACTTCCGCTTCGACGGTTTTCCACAATTCCTGCGGTATGAACGCGGGAGATGAGTTGCAGGCGGGGCACCGATGTACTGCGTAATCATGTTCGTCCAGTGTACGAGGTGGTTAAAGTCCGTCGCCGGCGCGCCAGCAAGTATACCGTCGAAATCCGCAGGAAACTTGAGTGCCGCTTGCGTGCCTGGCGCCGCCCGTAGAGCACCCCATAGTACGACTTGCTGTGCGGACGGCCGTAGTAGGCCTCGACGATCTGCTTCCCGACGACTGCCTCGACATGGATGGCGCGGAAGGCAAAGTCGTTGACAACCTCCAGGTTCCCCAGGAAAGCCTCTCCGCCCATCCCATCGTGCCCGTTGTCCGATGCGACGGTCGCAAAGTGGAGAGACGAGCCGTAGTCAAGACCACCATAGTCTATGCCTGTGAAGAATTCTAGCTCTGCTTTCCGGCTATGTGCTGTAGCTTACATCCACCAAGGCCTGGTTGCCGAGTCCGAAGAAGCGACCATACCACTCATCTGGGAGCCACGCCTCGCCGTGTACCACCGAAGTAGTACTTGTGTTGTGAAGAATTGTACGCGGCAGAGTGATTCGCTCACATCCGCGCTTCCGTCGGCGTCGCAAGTTCCGAAGGTTGCGACTTTGGAGCCTGCGGGAACGTAGGAAACGTCCATTATGGTCGTATTTTCGACGTTTAAGCTAGACTTGAGAGCGAGGCATGCTGTGTGATGTTCTTCAACGATACAGCTCGAAAATAACTCTTGACTGCTAGTCAAGAGGTTCGAGAGGTTCGAGAGGAATCCGACACCAATAGAGCAGTCCATGTCGAAGGCGATACGGAACTGGGTCACCGTAGCGTGTGCGCCGAGTAGATAAACGGACACTGGACATCGTGAGTAATATGCTCGCAACCCTCAAGTCCACTGGCGGTCGCCGCTGGCCACCGGTGGTTATTGGCGGCCGTTGGTGGACGCTCACCTTCGGCATCGCTTCCAATCTGCTTCTTGACCCAGGTAAATTCGAAGCTCTTCTCTAAGACTAACGTCGATGTCTGACATTTCATCTTGAAAGTTCCTTCGACGTGACGCGACACGATATGCAATACCAGGAAATTGGGATGTCTGGGTCATCCTCGAAAGCAAGTGAGGCGGAAAGAAGCCCCTCTGCAGTGTAGATGAAGTCCCGTTTTGTTTTCTCTTCGTAGGTTGCAGGTAGCGATTCAATTGGGATAACCATGCCGAGATCAACGGAGATCAACTGATTGACAATTTAATGAACTGAACGGGTTCGAATTACAGCTGGATGCAAAATTCTGGGCCGTTTCGTTTCGTCAACGAGTGGAGCTCTGGCAGCGTGTGAAGGTCTCATATTGCGTGCGGCAGTGAGCGGCAGCTCGGGGAGCGATGCGCCGTCTAGCTTTATGACGTCGCACTGACGTTCTCAATACAACCGGGATTCTCCGGCTCCACATCTGCGCGAATCGAAATGGCCCAGAATTTTGCATTCAGCTGTAATAATTGAGCACCCCTATTGCGCGCACCGACATCCACCGTGAACAGACTAACGTGAGTCTGAATTCATCAGTCAATAGCCGCGCGGCTTATGGGTTCTAGATTTCCTTGTCGCTTGCCCGTAGACCAACCGCTGCCGCTGGCGGGCACCCAGCATACGTGGGTCTGTAGCCGAGAAAAGTTCCTTCTGAATATCGAACGCCGAGAACGGGGGCAATTCCACAGCACCAATTACCGCGACGCGGTCTGAGAGAAATGGGAGCCGGGTCCGTTTCCGAGGGATGTCCTTGCCATCTTTCGTCTCATCCTTGGATTCGATACTGTATCCCACTGATTTCCAGCTATTCCCTTGCGCCGTTACCCTACCCAACCGTCGGCGACAATTTCTACCTCATCGCAATATTCGATATCCCCGAGGCCGACTACCTCAACCGAATTCTAGTCTCTTGCACTGACTTCCCACTCGCAACCTCGTTCTGAAACCGAATTCACAATGTGACTGAGGATCCCGTTATCCAAGCCGCGAGGGTCGCGATGGGTGTGGACACTGGACCAAGACCCAAGGCTCGAGAAAAACCATGCGGTGGTTTACGTGGCCCTTACACTGGCTAGCAGCAGAGGAGCGCCAGAAAATGTTGCGCTTAGCACTGAAGACAGCGACTGGACGGAACAATAATAACCATTGGAATCCTCACGACTCGGAGGCGTTCCACTGCCACTATATCTACTTAATACAATACTCATAAGTTTAACAACTCTAGATCTATAGCATTGCCGACACTTCAGTCGATTCGATGACCTTCCGCTCCACTAAATCCTCTAAAATCTGTGCGTCAGCCGAGAATTTGGCCAATCCCTCGGCGACCTTCACCGCCGCAATCTTCTCTTCCAGAATGTCTCGAGTATACAGTGACGCTCGCCCCACGGAATCGGAAGCCGAGTCAAAGTACTCTGGCGTCGCCTCCACGTCAATTGGAACGGGATCGAACTTGACCGTTGGTTCCACGTATTTCCGGCGTCTCAGCCCATCCAGGAGATTCGGCGGCAGTGTCACTAAATCAGGGCCGCCCTCGACGCCGTATTTCCCCAATTCGACAACCTCCTCGACAGCCCTAAAGCCCGCAGCCATTATTTGTGTCTTGCTGCTGTATCCATGTGCGGAATATGTCGACCGAATATTCTGCACCAGTAGGATCCCGGGGTGTTGTGACAGCTCTTGGGAGGGAGATCCACCTTGTGCGTCCCACCAGTCCTTCACCCGCCCAATGAAGGGCGAAATAACAGACAGGCCAGCTTGCGCACAGGCAATTGCTTGGATTCTCGAAAAAATGAGTGTGAGGTTGGTGTGGGTAGGCTCCCCAGCGGAAGGATGCTCCAAGGCCCGAGCCGCGCAGATACCCTCGTAGGTTGCAGGGATTTTTATGAGAATCCGACTCCGCGGGATGTCGAGCTCTTCGAGGAGCGCCACGAGAGATTCAGCCTAATACCGATTGGTTGAGGTCATGACAGAAGAAATAATCCCACCTTGCGAATCATAGCACGAGTGTCATATCCAATCCGAGGATCCACCGATACTGACACGCGTCCAGGTACAATTCGGGAGATGTTAACACCGACCTGAACGAGCTACAGCGGGAAACGTTGGAACTTAGATTCACGGGCCGGATAATCACACGACGCACCGCCCGATCCACAGCGAGCGCCGTGACCTCCTTCACGGACGTGGACTTGAGTTTTCGCTGCGCAAAATCCACAGCCTCCTGCACGATATGCGCATATTCCGGTTTTGATACAGCGGCAAGCACCAGCGACGGATTAGTTGTCGCGTCGCTCAAAGCTTCCTGGAACTCCTCGATCTCTGCAGGTTACATAAATAGATATTCTTGAGATATTCAATCCGTTGCAGGTAGGTCAACCCACGAAGATATTCGGCCGTATCGGAGGCTACGCGAATGCCCGAGTCTCGGAGGGCCTGGAGGGCAGTGGTGGGCATAGTCGAGGGGATAAAAGAGAAACGATCTCCATACGATTCGCGCTCAGCATGATAACAAGATGTCGCCATTCTTGTTGATACGATTTGTGATCGATTAGGTCCCGGAAGCCAAGATCTAGTCCCCATGTGCAACGCAGAACCTCGCAGAACGCAGTCGAACGTGCGTCGTCATCGATATAACCATTTTTGAAAGGCCCTGATATTAGTGATAAAAACGCGTCCAAAAAAATTAACTCAGAGCGTGACCGTACTAAATCAGCTGATTGGTTTGCGATAATTTGGACAAGATAGGTTCGGAGCAAGCCTGTCTCCGGTCCGGCGCGCCGGACTATCTCAGAAGGCGCTGCGAAGCACGTGCTGGTCATGTGAGCTGAGAAGGCGGCTTGATCCGAACCTAGGAACAAGATAAGATTTGAGATTCGCGAATCGCATCTGGATCGTAACGCCTTCCCTCAACGAGGTGCATGAGCATAGAATTATGAGATGTTAAGTGACTTCAGAATATTAGACAACCTCTCTTTTCTCAAAGGTATCCACAACACCTCCCCGCCGGAGCTCGCCTGAGAGCTAACCACCAAGCCATGGTCCCGAAACTCTCCCAGGAGCGCGCGCATGGCAGTATCATTCACCGCGATGAAGTTCTCCCTCGCAAGGGGGAACAGCACATCATACGGCACCGCGAACTCGCGCAACCCGTCGACGTTCGGGTCGCCCGTTGTCAATGGCCGTGAGCTGCCGCTGGCCCATCAAGTTGAAGAGCTTCTGCGCACGGTCATTGACTGCCGCCAAAACGTGTTTCGCTGCGGTCTCGGACATCGCGACTCCAGTCGGGAGCGCTGCTGCGTCGGCGCGCTGTTTGCGCGATGCATGGACGCCGGTGACGGACGTCCGGTCCGCGAAGGAAAGCTCGAAGTCGTAGGGCGCGAGCGTCGTGAGGTCGTACCACAGCCATGCAAATCCCCGCCGCGGGGTCTTTCCCGGCGCGACGAATCCGTCTTTGCGGGCAGAGACCTCCGAGGACGACCATAGCAGCGGAGAATTGACATGGTCGACGGATGCGATGAGGTGGATGTGCGGATGGAGGGCGAGTAGAGAGAGGCACGCCTTTGCTTTCGGCGTCCGGACGAAAAAAGCGTCGATGTTGTGGATGACGAGGTAGAGGTGCCGCCGCTTCGGCGACAGCTTCGAGAAAAAGTCGTAGATGCGGCGAGTCTGGCCGTCCATGGTGGAAGATGGGAGAGGGATGGAGATTATCCCTGGGATATTTTCGATCGAATTGAGCATGTCTTTGACCGACAGCTCGGGCTGGAAACCATTCACAACGATGACATGGCCGGCTTTACAGCACCGCGAGGACGCGAATTCGTTGAGGAGCTTCCTTTTGGAGCCGAAACCATAGCAAATGAGGTTAAAGCCCTCGTTCAATTCGCAGAGCAACCTTGAGAAGAGAGTCGAGCGCGCCGGTTCAAGCAAGATGCGTGACCGCAGGTGCTTGGAACCAAGGAAGTCCTCTGCAATGGATTCTGCGTATTCCTCTGCAGAAAGCGGCTGGATGAGCGACGAAAAGATGTTGGAAGACGTTGAGGCCTTTGCGGCAGTCAACGCAAAATAAGCGTCAAAGGAAGACTGGACGATAACGCGTTTGTCGTCGTCGGTCAGGGTCGCTTTGCCCTTCCCTTTGCCCTTGAGAATGGCCTCGACCTCAGAAGTATCGGAAAGCGCGTCGGATTCGTCGGAGCCGCTTGGTGGCATGGTGGTTTGGGACAAGGGCCGAATTGATGGAAGCGTGACCGTTTCGCTACTGTACAAGGCCAGTTTTCCTGTATTATATACAACTTCGCTGATACTGAATGGACTTCAAAGGCCAAAGAGCAAAGAACAAAGAACGAAAGTATCATTGAAGAATACAGAGAAAGTACCGATGTAGCGCGGATACATGTGCAGCGACTAAGTACAATACGAAATGACTAACGACGGACCGACGAAGAATGCAGTCTAGGCATTGGACATGAGGCCTGGTATGGGTAGCATGGGGCATATGGGGCATGAAATTATAGGTCATAAGCAGCACTACGTTCGAGAAAGTTATCACTGGGTAACGAATCCAGCAGCCTGCAAGCTCATGACATCACGGCGCGCCTTGAGGAGGATGTCGAGAACCGCTCCCGCCGCCGCAGCGACGTCTTCGCGCTGGGCCGGGAAGACGCGCGGCAGGACCTGGGCTGCGAACCGGTCCATCTGCCACCGCTCGATCTCATCGGTGAGCCGGGGGACCGCGTCCGCGGGCACGTTCTCGAGGTCCGAGGTGCAGAGCACGAACTGGTACACGTCGACCGCGTGGATGTGCGAGCCGTCGAACGGCGCGAGCGCGACGGGCCAGGGCACGTCGCGGAACCGCAGCATCGGGGAATCCTCCGCGTCGAGCGCCACCGCCCAGTCGCGCTCGTACCTCGCCCAGCGCATGGCCGCGGAGGGGGCGGCGCCGCTGCTGCGGATCCGGGCGAGGATCTCCCGATCTTCCCTGCGCGCGTTACTGGCTTGGTTCCTCCCGTTCCACCTCCGCACAATGAGACCGGGGTGGGGGGGAGGTGGCGGGACGGGTACGACCGGCGCCGCGGATGCAGTCGCGGGAGCGGGAGTCTGCACGCGCTGGGTCTGATGGGCCCTACGGCCCGGCCGCTCATGCCAATGAACGCGAAGGCGCATTTTCGCAAACTCCATGCGAAGGCGGACGTCCTCGGATACCTGAACGGCGTGTAAACTCTCGAAAGACCCGGGCGGGGTGGGGTGCGCATGAGCCGGCGCGATGGAATCCGCGTGGTCCGGCGGGGTGAAAGACGAGGACGAGTCGCCACTCGAACCGGAGGCCGAGGACTCCGAGTGCTGCGAAACAGTATCGGACGTCCAAGAAGCCCGCTCCTGTTTCTTGTACTTTTGGAAAGGAGTGACGAGGGGCGCGGGTTTGTAGGATTTGGGATGTTTGGACTTGCGTCCGTTGTCGCTGGGCGCGGCAGCCGGAGCTAGAGCGTTACCGTATGGGAATAACTGGCCGAGGTTGGCAAGCGCAGCGGACCACAGTGCAGCCATAGTAGAGGGTGGCAGGGATGTATGGGGTTTCTGGGGGTTGACGAGTTGCGCGGGTGTTGGAAGCGTTGGATGGTGTGTTGGATGAGGAAGTGAGTGGCAGGTCGCGTCCCTTTTTATACAAGTTTTGCGGGAGACACCGTTATTGGACCTCCATTGTCTTCCGCGTATTCGCGCCAATCTTCAGCAAGGATTACTGGAATAGGCAGGTATGGGGCCACTCCATGTGACGGAGGCCCAAGCTTGATCAAAGCACCGACGCTTTGAAGTCAAGCGCTTCAAGCGCTTGGACTTCAAAGCAAGAGTTGATCCACGTGCCAAATACGGGCCGACTCGGAGCGCGTGCCGTCCTCGAACGTAGAGTGGCGGGGTTGAATGATGGTCGCAACGGGCACCGCATGCTACACAGCGTCGTCGGTCCCGACGCCCGCCTCAAGCCGCCAGATGTCCAAATGCGGCCAGGTCTGCACAGCCCCCAAAGAGTCATCTTTGGTTATAAAAGACCACAGCAGCCGCTGCACGCTTGACTATAAGGTTGCCACCCTCTTTCAAGGTCAAAGCCCTTGGAGTATATAAGCATATAAAACCTGAATAAGCGGTAGATTCAGACCTTGACTCTTGAGCCACCCCCACCAACTTCACCGACAAGATGCAAACGCGCCGCCAAGCAAGAGAAGCTGCCGAGTTAGCAGCGGCAGTCCAAGCAATTGTCCAGCCCGTCAATAACGTCGCGCCATCGCCCCCAGCTCACAACAACAGCACTTCCCTCGTTTGGGCGCCCTCGTTTGCCTCGTCTTTGTCTGATCTGACCCCCACCTCATCTTTCGTGTCCGATGCCGGCACTGTTCGCGCGGACAGTCTCGATACGGTAGAAGAGACAGACGACGAGTCCAACGACGGGGGATACGCGAGCACGATCGCTGCCGCAGCGCGCGCGTTCGGCGTCCCTCAAACCAACACCGGAAAGCGTTCACTGAGAACTCCAATGCAGTCTCAAGTGTATCCACAGGAGGTCTTGGAGACGCCGAGGAAGAACTGGAGGCCGAGACCAACCGAGGAAGAGCAGCGCGCTGCCCAACTGTCCCGCGATTCAGAAATTGCGCGGAGTGGGGGGCGGGCGCAGCTCACGCAGACTGGGACGCTTCTCGTATTCCCGGAGCCATCTCCAGATCCCGACCAGGAGAGGACAGGCGCCGGCCTGGGGTCCGCTTTCACGAGTCCTTCTTCCGCCGGCGTCGTCCGAAGGACAACGGCGCCATCATCCAGGGTGGCACCGTACGGGGTGTCGCCTTTGAAGAAGAGGGCTTTGCAGGAGGCGAAGACGGAACGGATGATTTGACCCAGACACCGGCGTTTTTGTGTGGTGGACTGGGAATGGCAGATGAATGACGGACAGGCTTACTATAATATGTACTCACCTTAACTATGGCTATGAAATCAATTGTATATGATCCGTAACTTTCAATTATTGCCCGTTTGTGACCATGAAAAGCGTTTTCATTGAAAACGCTCAGCTAGCCTGAGATGTCCTCTTGGTAAGTAGATCTGGCGACAAATTATTCATGTTTTGGATTCGTAAGCTGGAAAGCTAATTGTCGACGATGAAACACGGTGAAGCGTTGAAAGGGCTCGGTAGATGGATCGCATGCAGAGCAAAGGCAGGAAGAGAAACGAAGAGAAAGTTCAACGAGGCGCGATGTGCCGGCACGTGGCCACATTTTTTGATGGACTGGCAATGACTTCAACGGTCGGAGTTATGAATCAGACCGAATCACTTGAACGAATCGAGTTGACAGCTAACTGCAAAACCCTAGAGCCCTTTCGAAAATTTCTCCCGAGCCCCACCTGCCAATCAATTAGTAGTCCAGCTCCACTTCCGAATCCCAGCACAGGCTGAGGCCAAGACGTCAAGTGGAGCCTGTGAAGAATTTTGGAAAGGGCTCTCTACGGTTTGCAGTTAGCTGGAACGATTCATTCTAGGTTTTGGTGCTCTTTCGACTGACTTGACTCGCAAATCTCTGGCCTCGGTGCTGCCGCTAGTGAGACTCGCTTTCCCTCTCTTTTTCCACGGGGCTAGTGAGCAGTGGCGGAAACCACGCCACTTGGAGCGGCTCTGCGACAGACTGGAAATTTCTCATCCGTACAAGAACGCGGCTACCTCATCTGCGCGATCTGTCCAGTGCTTCTTTGGAAACCAATGTCATGTCGGTTTTTCAGCCTCAAACCGGAACGTTCTACTAGTTGCGTCTTCAAATTGTGTATGCACGTCCAAAACGAGTCGCCTCTCCAAGCACAGCCAAGCACTGCATAGTAAATTTTACTTGTCAACTGGCACTGTTGGTCCCGTGGAGCCCACGCAGCTATTTATGGCTCATAGTAGGAACGCTGTTGGCCCAGACAATTGATCATCCAGTTCTTTTTGATGGAGATTCGTTGAAAATGTACAAGTAGCCCCACATTTATCTCAATCCGCCTCGGGAAGATATTGGGCCATGGTCCCCTCACACCCTTCGATCCGCACCTCAATCCGTACGCCCACAATATTGTTCTTTATCGGTTGTTAATACTTGTTCTCAGATGCTAGTGACACTACTTATCCGAGTTTCGGCTCAGTGCTGCGGCCTAGTGGGACTCTTTCCCGCGGTAAGCCACCGTGGCGCATCAGACAAGCTGGTAGCGGCACTGCGACAGACTTCTCATCCATGCGGAGCGCAGCCCCCCTCATCTGTCCGGGGTTTCTCCAGAAACCAATAATGGCAAGTTGTCCGTTGTTTCCAGCTTCAACCTGGAACGTTCTATTCGTCTCTAAATTGTGTATCCACATCCAAACCGACCACGGGCACCGCCGAGTAAAACTACTCGTCGACCGGCGCCTGTGGTTCTGCGCGCTAATTAGGACTCTATATGAACTGGACTGTTGATGGTTCCCGTTCTTTCTGATTGACAGATTCGTTGAAAATTTCTAAGTTGTCCAAGATTTATCTGATCAGCCTCCCGAAGACACCAGACCATAGTCCAATCACATCCCTCAATCTGCGCTTATCGGTACGCTCAGAATTTTGTTCTCCATCGATGACTCGGAATACGACCTTTTCTCAGGCGCAGCCTCGCAGGGCCGCTTCGGGGCAACAAGTTAAGTATGCTAATTTGGGTCTGTCATCCGGCACCCGCGGAGTAATAGAAGCCTAATCGAACTGTTCAACTGATTATTATCTTCTTTCTGATGCATGTAGTGCGGCATTCGTAAAAATAGCGTTGAAGAGATGCATATAAGTCAAATATAAGTAGTGGCAGAGTTTACGCCCCCTCCGGGAGAAACCAGCAGCTATGGCTCCCGTCGAAACCTTCAACCCACACCTCACTATCGGTACGCCGCAGAATCCTGTTTCAATCAACCAATAATAACGTCTTGTTCTAAGGTGCCAGTGAAATCGCGGCTTTGGTGGATTATATGCTGTTCGGAGTGACCACTATCCAGGCGTATATATACTACGGTCGCTTTCCAGAAGACTCCTCCAAACTGAAGGCTTTGGTTTGCGAAACGACTGATTGTTGAGATCGTCACTGAGTAGCTTGCATAGGTCGCATTTATTTGGTATGCTAGTCCCGTCAACCATTTTCACCCATTCGAGCGTCCAACTATACCAGGACCGTCCTGCTATCGCAAGTAATTTGCATCGGCCATGGGCTCTACACGTTCACAATCTCCGACTTCGGGCAACCTCTGAAAATCGTTGGTCCCGTCCCGAAATCGCTCTCCGCTGCCGTCTTCACAGGCGGCTTAATTGCGGTCACTGGTGAGTTGTTAACTGGCAACAAGTTGTTCAACAAGGCCACATGTCCGTGTCACGGCCCGCTCTCATGCCCCTACAGTGCAGTCATTCTTCGCGTACCGAATCTACGCCTTCACCAAGAAATTGTATATCCCCATCATCTCCTGGTCCATGTCGTTTGTGCGTCTGCTGGGGGTCACCGCTGTTTGCGTTACGACGGCGCGAATGACCTCGGCGGTCACTTACGAGGCGCAGTGGTCATGGCTTCTCACGAGCCTCTGGTCCGTCAGCGCTGCAAACGATTTGACGATCACCGCAACGCTCGTCACACATCTCATCATCCAGCGGTCCCATGCACACAAGCGGTATCTGTCGTTCAATTCGTTTTTTTTCATGGCATTAATTGTCCTAAATCGCATTTAGAACTGTGGCACTGGTCGATAAACTCGTTATATGGACCATAGGTCTGTCAAAGGATCCATATCTACCTCTGATTTTTGCTCACAATCAATTCTCATGTAACAGAGACTGGCGCGTTAACGAGGTTGGTTTCACTGGGCCGCTCACATCGTGCATCGCTCTGATTTCTTCTTCAGTCTGGCGGCGATCATCTTGGTGATTTGCGTATGTGGCCTGGAATCCTGTTCCGCATTATTTTCCTCAACAGATTTTTGTCGCAGTTCGTCACCCAGACACATACTTGTGAGTGTGCCCTGCAACCAGAGACAATTCAGACTCAGAATCAATGCACAGTTATCTGGACTGCAATATATACCATTATCCCAGGACGTAAGTCCGCTCCTTAACATGCCCAGTTCCAGCTGACCCATCGGCGTCGAAGTGTTTTCAAATTCGCTTTTGGCAAGGTAAAGCAACATCGATCTGTCAAAGAAAGTGTGTTAATGGGGCGTCGACCACTATTTGTAGTCTCAACTCCAGAACGGCGCTACGCGCACTGGAGAATAATTCCATGCCAGTCACGACATTCAAGTTCGCGGTGAGTTGTAATTCACTCGTAGTTATCGATGGCTTCAATTCCAAGATAAAATGAACAGACTTCCGGGACGAGCTCAGACCATACGTCAAAGGTGACACAGCAGTACAACGTGAAAGATACTACAACTTCAAGCTCGCGTCCTGAGGATGTTTGAATGTATTCGTGTTTCACCCAAGCTTCACCGTCGTCTGTTAATTTAACATTGTCTTGTCTGCGGTCGGAAGTACTACGAGCTCGGAATATATCCAAAGTTCCGCATCAGCGCACCGGTATTAGGCATGTATTGAATCGACGTATACTTATACGGCGTTTCACACATTGGTAATGGTTTGTTGCACGTCGATTCGTGTACTGTATTCAAGCTTCTTCAAATCTGTGTGCCCATGCTGGACATCTGTAATAGCTCGGACCTCGGTGGTAATTGCGGACCACGCACGTTCCTGAATCGCTGTTTGATGCGCCTTCGGAGCAGGGGCAATATTAATGCGACCGCTTGAAGGATGGAGTCGAAAGTTAAACTTACCGCCAAGCTATCCCACCTACTCGCCAACGAGCAGGAACTTGTTCTTGGAACCATTCATCTCGACTTTACGTTTCCGGTGTTCCAGTCAATTTCAATAAATCATAGCAAAAAAAGGACAAGTTACAGTCAGTGGAAACTACGAAAAACTTTGAGGGATCAAACATTTCGGGTATCAAGAAGAACAGCGTCATTCTGAGTGACCCGAACCTGCAATCCCACTTGAGCAAGGGCGCGGAAAGCGGTGATGGCGTGAGCAGGGGGAAACGGCGCGGCTGGCCCCAGAGACAGCTGGAACGACCGTAAACTGCCGTGCGCCTGCCTCCACCACAGCATATCTGCGAGTGCCCGATAGTCATCGTCGCTCCTGGCAGCAGCTTCGCGAAACCTCCAGGTATGCGACTGGGGGCTCAGCGAGTGCCTGATCCGCGGAAGAACGATCCTGGTGGGATCGCGAATCTCGAGAAATTCGAGCTTCGGAAGAATGTTGGCATCTCGGAAGATCTGAGATTCAATCCCCTCGCCTTGGAGCTGCAGGTGCACCACGGACGTTGCAACGCGTAGGAGGGGCTCCAAGTGCGGTGCCGGCGTTCGATATATCTGCACGCAGAGAACCCGCAGATCGCATGACGAGCGCGATATCAATGACTGCAAGTCGCCCGCCCTAATATTACCTGTGATGTCGAGCCGTTCCAGACGCGGAACCGTCAGGAAAGGCAAAATGCGCTTGTCGACAGCTGTCAATGAGCGCAGAGAACGCAGCTCGACCGGCAAATATGTCGTCGACTGGTCTCCTACGCCTGCATAAGCGCAAGCGAGATCCAAGAGGTCCGGGCAGCGTTGCAAAATAGCAATGGTTTGGGGTACACCACTCTTGCCAAATCGAAGGGTGTTCAACTGTTCGAAAGGAAGATCGACCTGGGGGAAGATGGATATGTCGGCAAAACGTAGCAAGGGAGCATCTCGAATGATAAAGAGATCATCGGCAGCCCAGATGTTGTTCCCGACGGTAAAAACTTCAAGTTGCTCCAAGAGCGGGAAGGGCATCATGTTGAGTTGGAGAACTGCCGACAACGGGAGAGTCAAGCTGGCCTCTTTCCATCGGGAACAGTAGGGAATTACGGCCTCCATAAACATGCGAGCCCTCGACTCGTCGCTAGTCACGAGGAGTATGGTGAGGGGAAGGTTCCCAGCGCGCGAGAGCCAAAGCTCCAATAACTGTCTAGATGGTGCCGCAAAACAAATGGATGTCCATAATGTGGGCATGCCTAGGGATAGGTCTCTCCACTGGCGGCATATTTGAGCAAGAAGTAGAGGAGCTGCGCGAGGTGAGGGCCATGGGATCGGCCGCGATTTCGAAGAGAGAGTAGGAAGACAGGTGGTGAAGATTTTCGCTGTAACTTCCGCTGGAAGTAAAAGGATCGGGGAATTGGAGCCAGAGGACACATGTGGGAGTGGCGAGCTCATTTATGAAAGGGTCTGTCGATCAGACAACAGATATTTTGAAGATCAAGTTCCGGCGAAGGCGGAGGAAATCTGCGTCAGATACCGGGGTGACACAGGAGCACACCAAGAGTGGGAGATGGGAGGGTAAAGGGTGGCAGAGTGATGGGCAAGTGGTGGGAGGAAAGAAAGCCTGAGAAACCGTAGACGACGAAGTGATAGTATCAAACGTGTTCGCGATTCTGATGTGATCAAATCGGGGACTGAATCACTGTTTCATCTCGACGACCCGCTGCATTTTATGAGGGTATTTACAGAGGTGTACATTGGACTTGGTCGCATTCTGCGAATTCTTTATGCTGGATTATACGCGCAGAGGGCGCTTGATTTAACGCCCAGTCGGCCCAGATTCAACATATTTGGGCCCAGAATCCGAGTCGAATGAACTGGAAGAAATGCACGGATTGGTCACGGAGGCGCGGACTGAGGCGCGTTGTGGGAAGGACAAATAATAATCACCATCAGACATAGTCTCTGTTACAGAACCGATATACAGATGACGATCGAGATGTATCTGTGTGTCAGCCCACAAGTTCGTTAGATTCCTGAGATCCACGCTGTCGTGAACCGTGCCTGCGGGAATTGGCACCGATTTTCACATAAACACTTGCACGGAATTAATAAAAATTCATCGCCTTTTTTGCTCTTTTGACAAACTAATCTCGATTTCAACCACATGACATGGTTCAACTGCGCCTCGTACAGTATCTCGTTACTTCTCCGGCTGTTTTATGTAAAAGACCATTACATTTTGATATTCTAGAGGTACCCCAAGTATTCCGAAAAGAGAAGATGTAAAAGAACCAGGCAAAAATTGAATACATACGCAAAGTTCGTCACCAACGCCACTTTGATGGGAAATCAATCGATCACTGATCACACATTTGACGAAACCACGACAATCTGTTCGGCCAGTTTAATCTGGACGCTTGCAATCGACTTCGCTCGCAGACCCCAGGCTCCCGGCTTCCTTCTTTTTGCACATGCGCGGTAGCAACGGTAACGCAAGTCACCCGACGCAGAAATAGCGCAGAAGACTCAGTAAATATATCGAGGTACGAGATCAGGTAATATTGAAGTAGTGCTGTCCATAATATGATATCAATACAACTTTTGTCATATCATATTATATCGATATCATATTAAGTATTAATAATATATTGAATAATATCAAAATAATAAGGTTTACTTCACTCCTTTGGCAGTCTTTGCATCACGACTCAAGGGAATTATTACTATATGAGTTTCTCAACTATCCCAACACTCTGATAGTATAATCTGGCTGAAATCTGTATATTTTCAACCTCGGCACTGCTTTTGATGGCGGCTTGATCGCACTGCCGAAAACGATGGGAGTGTTTCGGTGTGGAAAACAGGGGCTTAAGTTAGAAGGTGATGTTGATGAGATGCTTGGAAGCACCATAGACTCAAAAAAAGGCCCAAAACACAGACTGACTGGATTACACCCACTACCATAGCCTCATAATATGATATTAATACACATAATATGGGCTGCTCCATATTGTATCCGTATTATTCATAATATATTATTAATATATTATTTCGTATTATATTAATGGACAGCACTATATTGAAGTGTCTGTCTGCGAGAGACTACAGTAAATCTCCCATCCTCACAAGATCCACCGAGATTTCACCAGGATGTCAAGTTGTCCGCATTTCTCAGTGGCAAACCGAAATGCTCTATTCGTCTTCAAGAAAACTGCTATGAACTTCAAGAATGAGACCATGTCAGTGATCCTCTTCATAGTTTCCGTACAAATTTACGATTGTGAAGCAAGACTTAAGCATTGCAGAATAGCGCCCTTATCAACTCAAACCTATGGAGCTCACACATCTATTTCTCAATGCAACTGGTGACTTTCTAGGAAGTTCAGTTGAATGATCATCGAGTTCTTTCTGATGAACAAAATCGCTGTTGGAAGTGTATAAGGCCCTGGAGCTCTACTAGTACTTCATCTCAGGAAGAATCGAAGAGCCCATGGATCCCCTCAACTCCTTCGGTCCACACCTTACCATCGGTATGGCCGCAATTCTATTTTTCGCCCTTGTTTTCAGGCGCCTGCGAAATCGGGGCTTTAGTCTCTTATGTTCTCTTCGGAGTGACGACCATTCAGGCCTATATATACTACAGCCGCTTTCCGGACGACTCTTACAAACTCAAGGCTTTGGTTCCCGAAGCGCTGATCCATCGAACAGGCAACTGACTATCAATGTATAGGTCACATTTGTTTGGTATGCTAACCTCGTTGCCCATAATTTTACGCACTCGAGTGTACGGTTACAGGGCTTGTCTGCTCGCGCAAGCGATATGTATACGTAGGCCATGTGATTTATGCGTTCACAATCTCTGACTTGGGGCACCCTCTTCGAATTTTTTGGTGCCGCCCCAAAGTCACTCGCCACTGCCGTCTTCACTAGGGACATAATTGCAACAATGGGTAAGTTCACGTGTCCGTGATGAACAAAACTTTTTTCTGTCCCGCGTTCATGCCCTCCAGTGCAAGGATTCTTCGCTTACCGAATCTACGCCTTCAAGAAATTGCATATCCCTATCTTCTCCTGGTCCCTGTCGTTCGTGTGCTTCATGGGGATCACCGCAATTTTCGGTACCACGCTGCCCATGAAATCTGTGCACAGTTACGAGGCGCAGTGGTCGTGGCTTCTCACAACAGTCTGGTATATCAGCGCCTCCAACGACTTACGATCACTACAGCACTCGTTGCGAATCTCCTCAGCCATCAGTCCCGTATACACAAGCGGTATTGATTTTCGACCCGTTCTATGAAGGACGTCGACTGACTGTCCTATCTCACGCAGAACTGTGCCCCTGATTGATAAACTTGGTGTGTGGACCATAGGTTTGTCAGAATGCATGTTTACGTCACATTTGCACTCACGATTTTGTACAGAGACTGGGGTGCTGACAAAGTTGGGTTCACTGGTCACTCACTTCGTGCAAGGTTTTGACTTTCTCCCAGTTTCTCGGCGATTGTTATGATGGTTTGCGTATGTGTCTCACAATATTGCTCAATTGTTTTGTTTATCGTCTTTTATCTGCTTCAGTTCGTCACAATGAGAGATAACTGTGAGTATACGAAATAACCGGACACGCAGTGACTTACCATTGCACGCAGTCATCTGGGTTGCCCTGTATACCATCGTGCCAGGACGTGAGTCCACTGCATCTCTGCACACGCAGTCCCAGCTCTAATACATTGGCGATGAAGTGTTTTCAAACTCTCTTCTGGCGAGGTCAAATCACGTTTTTTGATCGCAACGCTTGTGTTGATTTAGCATTCCTGACACCCCACCTACAGTCGCAACTCCAGGGCAACGCTCCGCGCAATGAATGAATCACTCCAATTGCGACATTTCCGGTGAGCTTTATATTCAGTTGCCATCGAGGACTGCAATCCTGACATCTACAAACTGGGCTGCCTTCCGGGCAACGAGCGAGCTTGGAGCAGATGTCGAAAGCGAGGCAGATCACATAGGACACCACAAAAAATACCACGAGCTCGCGTCTGAGGATGTTTGATATGTATTCAAGTTAATAATGTATTCAAATGTTCTCTGGTTTGTATATGAGCACCGATTTCTGGGCGCTTTTGGAAGACGCACTTCGTTATTTTTCCATCTCCACACTATCTTTTCATACTCTCAGAGACAGCTCCCCAAGAAATCCTCGTTTCGGTTGTGGATAGTGCCGCGAATTTAAATTTGAAACCACACGCATGACATGGTTCAAGTGGCGAAAGGTGTATGGCGAGGGGTTTCGCAATACACACAGTGAACTATGTCACACCTTGACGTTGTCTACTTGGTTTGCGTGGGGAATTCATTCATTTATCTAATTGCGGTCCGCGGAGGTTAGAGTGCCATTTTCGGCCCAAAAAGTAGTCGGCATACTCTTTCTATGATTCACGAGGTTAGATTATTTCCCCCTTGACAATCCGAAGTTTCAACCAACCAACCAATAGTCTACTTGCGCTCCGGGTCCGAGACTCGCCATCCGGCGGAGTCATAAAAGTCCCTGTAACTCACGAGTGCATCTGCGGCTCACCCCGAGGTCGAGGAATTATTGAATACGAATCCCATTTGATGCCACTGTCGCCGCAGCTTCGATGAACCTAAGAGTCGAAAGAGTGAGGGCGACATGCTTAATTCCGATTCCGCACGGGGGTTTCGAGAGTATGGAAGAGAACAGTAGTGGTCGTAGGGCGGTCCAGGTTTGAAAATTCTCGGCTGACGCGGAGGCGTACATACGGTCATGGATTCTCCAGAGTCACTAAATTTCTGAGTATTGAATCGACGAGTACAACCTGGGTTATAGTGAATCTGGGTCGACGGGAGCGAATGCTGAAGCAGAGACCACCATTCTATCGACGAACCAGTTCAGGATACGGTCAATTTGGAACAAGATTCAGACATTTTTCTGCGTATCAATCTGACAGAACAAGATGTTGAAGTCACTTACAGTGCCTGTCCTTCTTTTCCAGATCCATGGCGAACGGTTGGAGAGGAAAGGTTCGGACAACCGTGTCATCCGTCAATGGATGCTGACCTGCGGTGGGGTGGGTGGCAACAACTTCGTCAGGGAATTTTATTCCGAGTCTGATTCTTCTGCTGTGCTTTCTTGCGCCGCCGTCTCTTTCTCTGGTTTCGCTGGCGTTCCTCGTCTTCGAGCCAAGTAAGCGACCACCTAAACCCCCGCAGCGTTCTCTCGAGCGACGTGTCTTGGTCCACACCCATCGCGACCCTCGCAGCGTTGATGGCAGGATAGGATCTTGGGCAGCATTATAGTCAGGCTGATGTGGTCCACCCCGTCTCTATTGAACAATGCAATGCAATAGAAACTACCGTCTGCCGCGTAATACGGAAGGGATGCGAAGTCATAGCTGCAGATTGGTGACGTCAAATCGGGGGAACAACTTGAGAGGGAAATGGCAAGAACGCATCCAGGGCCATGAGGCGGGTCCCTACCACGTCTCTGTAGTCGTCTTCTCCGCCTCCGAGATTCTTGATGAAATCGCGTTCGCGACACACCCATGCGAGAATGTATATTGGTGTCTGGCGGCCGCCGATAATCTGGCCACTCAGCGGCGGAGGCTCACCTACAGAGACACGACGAAGAAATCTGCGGGCATGAGACGCGATATAAACATTGACCGAAGAATGCAGACTCAAAGTGATCTGTTCGTCGACATAATAGCAGTGGAAGATCTGAAGAGTGTCACTGGGTCCGTGCTGGTCGTTTTTTCGGGTTCGCTATTCGGGTTACAAGCGAGGCGCGACTGCGGTTGGACTGCGGATGACGGAGGTTGGAGCAGGCTGGAAAGGCGGAATGGACCTAGTAAAGTGTATAAAACAGGTAGTGTGAGGTGATCCCTGGATATCTAGCGCAAATTTTTCTCTCGACCGCGAACAGAATTTTGCGCCAACAGTGAACACACTGGATTCGCTTGGATGTGGGGAGCGTCAAGCTTGAAGGCCCCGGCGCATCAATTTCGCCACCCAATGATCGACTCGGAGATGTCCTAAAAGAGAAATCGGCTCCGAGTCTTTTCTTCATCGACGATGTCCAGTGTCCGTTCTTCTACTCGGCACACACGCTATGGTAACCCAGCTCCGTACCCGCCTTGGCCATGGACTCTATACTTGGCCTCGGATAAACTGTCGCCGATGCCAGAGAGTCGATGGATTTCTGAGTATTGAATCGGCGAGTACAACCTGAGATACAGTGATACAGTGAGTCTGGAATCGACGAAAGCGAATGCTAGAGGAGCCATTATTCTGTCGATGTTCAAGATTTGCCGCAGAACAGGACAATTTAAAATAAAGGTGTGCGTTGTTCAAGTCACTTGCGTACGTATCGGTGCCGGATCCTTCTTACCCAAATCAGAGGCGAACGGATTAAGAGGGGAGGCTCCAGATGATCGCATTCCAACCGCGTACATCCGGCAATGGACGGTAACCAGCGATGGCGACGTCGGCGAACTGTGTTCTGATCTTTTCTGCTGTTCTTTCTTCCGTCGCCGTCTATCCCGGGCCCTTTGCTGGCGTTCCTCGTCTTCAAGCCAAGTAAGGGGCCACCTGAACCACTGCAGGATTCCCTCGAGCGACAGGTCTTGGTCCACACCCATCGCGACCCTCGCAGCTTGAATGGCAGGATCTTGGGCAACATTATGGGCCCTGCTGATGTGGTCCACCCCGTCTCTATTGAACAACGCAATGCAATAAAAATTCTCATCTGCCGCATAATACGGAAGGGTGCGAAGTCATAGCTCCAGATTGGTGAGGTCAAATTGGGGAACGACTTGAGGGGAATTGGTAAGAACGCACCCCGGGCCAGCGCCAGGAGGCGGGTCTCATTTATCAGATACCGCGTCTGTGTAGTCGTCTTCTACGTCTTCTCCACCGAGATTCATGAAGAAATCCCGTTCGCAACACCCCGACACAAGCACGTATCTTGGGATTGGGCGACATTCAATAAGCTGGTTGTTTAGCGGTGGAGGTCGGTGTACAGCATGAGACGTGATTTATTGACTGATGAAAGTAAACTCACATTTTTCTGTTCGTCGGCATTGGTGGTTGGAAAGAGGCGCTGGCTTTCAGTAGATTTTGCTTTGGATGTGGTGAGCTACAGCGACACCGCAGCGCATCAATTTCATACAGCCACCCGGCTCAACTCGGTAATAGACCCCTTTTCATCGAGAGCCTGGACGAATCAGTATTGAGTTGAGTGGTAAGGATCTTGCACCGACCTGAAGATCTGACCAAGCTACATAGATAAATGACGCACAGCGGTCCCACCAAAGGCCGTGAGAAGTTGATGCGCCGCGTTAAGTTACGGTGACCCCAAAGTTACCCCGCTGCTTCTTGTTCTTCGCACCATGGCAAATCTTCGAGAGATGTGAGTCTTTATTTGTCTCGGGAATATACCGTGCTGGGAGCTAAGACTGAGGAGGCACGAGTCGACTTAGTGGGAGATAAGGCGCCCTAGAGGGCGCCACAGATATATGATCTGTTTATGTTTAGTATTATTTATCCGTTTCTTTCGTGCCCCACCCGCTCATCCCTGTTGCTCACGCTTGGTTGTTCCGGTCAGTTCCTCTTCAAGACCCGGACATCCACTGCGTACGGGGTTTGGCCTCCGCGTCCATCCCGATTTGCGAGCCCGGCCTCTCCCGGCCCGTCATCGGCTCAGCGAATCGCCCGCGGAGCGGCCAATCCCCCCCGCGCTCCACACCTCTGTATCCACCCTGCATCCCTTCGTTCCTCCCCCACATTTCCTCTCACATTTCCCGAGGCGGCCGAAGGCCACCAATATTTCCCATAACAAATATAATCGCTCATTCCTATTTATTTAGAGCGCCCGGCCGAGATCTCCCTCAACGCGTTGGGGTGGTCCCACGGAATGCTTGCGTAGTGTGTGTATGGGAAAGCTAAGAACACACACTTCTGTCTACGACGTGGCTGTTCCCCTAAGCGCCTGCCAAACACGACCCAACCGGCCTACGCCCCGAACCTCCTACCACAGCGTCTTATGCTCTGTACGAACATACACAGAAGACTGCCATCATTGCCTAGGCATTCCGCCTCAGATCAGATGTCCCAATTTGGGAATTGATCGATGGCAGTCTTCCCGGGACCCGAGGTGTTTGTATCGGTGTTCCTGTGTGAGACCACCGCGGTTATACATTCTTCCTTCCTTCCTTCCAAAGCTTACATAGGATCAAACACCGTAGGGGGTTTGACCTAATAATTATATAGGAAGGAAGATAGGGAGATATGCGCGTGCCTCTTCATGATTCAGACGGCAATCCCGCGTGATCGTGTATCCCTCTCTTCCTGCCGCCATGTCGACGAACGGAGTAAAGTTTGTCTTCGTGGTCGGCCAATGTATAAGGACTCATGTTCTGCAGATTCCCTCGTCGCGTCCCGGTTGATGAACCTCCGCCGCCGGGTGACCATCATCGACGGTCATCAGACACGGAATCGCGTGGGTCTGCTACGATTGAACAGTGACGACGACAATATGTCCGTTGTCCGTTCTTCTATTGACGGCACACACGCTACGGTAACCCAGTTCCGTATCCTCCTTGGACATGGACTCCTCTACCCTTGGCCTCGGATTCCTCTCGAAGCTCTTGACTAGCAGTCTGGTGTTATTTTCGAGCTGGAGCCCTGGAGAACATCACACAGCATGCCTCGCTCTCAAGTCTAGCTTAAATGTCGAAAATACGACCATAATCGACGTTTCCTATGTCCGCGCGGGCTCTAAAGTCGCGACTCTTGGAACTTGCGCCAAAAGGGCGGATGTGAGCGTACCACTCTGCCGTGTGCAATTCTTCACCAACACAACCACTACTTCGGTGGTACACGGTGAGGCGTGGCTCCCAGACGAGTGGTATGGTCGCTTCTTGGGACTCGGAAACGGGGGGCCTTGGTGGATGTAAGCTACACCGTATAGCCGGAAAGCAGAGCTAGAATTCTTCACAGGCATAGACTATGGTGGTCTTGACTACGGCTCGTCTCTCCACTTTGCGACCGTCGGATCGAACAACGGACACGATGGGATGGGTGGCGCGGCTTTCCTGGGGCACCCGGAGGTTCTCAATGACTTTGCCTTCCGCGCCATACATGTCGAGGCAGTCGTCGGGAAGCAGATCGTCGAGGCCTACTACGGCCGTCCGCACAGCAAGTCGTACTATATGGGGTGCTCTACGGGCGGGCGCCAGGGCACGCAAGCGGCGCTCAAGTTCCCTGCTGATTTCGACGGTATAGCCGCTGGCGCGCCGGCGACCGACTTTAACCGCCTCGTGCACTGGACAAACATGCTCACGCAGTACATCGGTGCCCCCGCCTCCCACTCGTCTCCCGCGTTCATACCGCAAGAATTGTGGAAAATCGTCGAAGCGGAAGTAATGCGGCAGTGCGACGGCATTGACGGTGTGCTCGACGGGATCATCACCGAGCCAGACGCATGTGATTTCCGTCCTGAAGCCCTCATTTGCCACCCGGACGCTGCCCTTGACACTTGCCCTCACCCACCCCCAGGTCGAGGCGCTGCGCAAGATCTACTCCCCCCTGTACAGCCCCGGCAACCAGCTGCTGTACCCCCGCTTCGACCCCGGCGCGATCTATATACCCGGCGACCTCTTCAGTGGGGATATCCCCGAGCGCTCCAAAGTATATTTATCTCCCTTTGTAACACCTGAGCGCCGACTGACCGCACGTAGGATTGGCTCCATTACGCGGTCCTTAACGACACGGAGTTTGATTTCCGCGAGTACGGGCACGAGCACGCGGTTCTGATGGACGAGATCAACCCGGGCGGGGTGGCGGCATTCGAGGGCGACCTGTCTGCCTTCCGAGACCGCGGCGGCAAGTTCATTACCTACCACGGACGCAAAGATCCCGCAAGTCCCTCTCTTTCGCACGGGCTATGCATACTAACATAGCCGGCTGACCCTTCCAGTTCATTGCCTCAGGCAACTCCAAGCGCATGTATGACCTCATCTCGCGCACACTCCGCATGCCCTCCCTCGACCCGTTCTACCGCCTCTTCCTCGTCCCGGGCATGGTCCACTGCGCCTTCACCCCCGGCGCCTCGCGATTCGGGTTCGTCTCTCCTCCTTCTCTTTCCTCCTCTTTCCTCCCCTCCTCCTCTTCCTCCCCTCTCCCGTTCTCTCCTCTCCCTCATTCTCCCCCATTCTCTCCCTTCTCTATCACACCAGCCTCTACCACCATAGGCTAACCTGACCTGGTTACACACAACGCTAACCTCTAACTCGTTACAGGCAATACGAACGCGGCTCCAACGCAGTTAACGCGAGCTCGCACAACATCCTCCTCGCGCTGGTGGACTGGGTTGAGGGCGGCGAAGCCGCGGCGCCGGACACGATTGTCGGGACAGCGGAGGATGGGGCGACGCGTGTGCATTGTCGGTATCCGCAGCGCAGTGTATGGGACGCGGCGGAGGGGAGGTTTGGGTGTGTGGTGTAGGTTGCGGAGACGGACGCGGTTGATGTGGTTCAGATTGTAAAGTGCGGGTTCGCCCACTCGCAATGAATATTTATTTCCTGTCATTCTCTTTCTCTTTGATTTGACACTTGGCGCGGAGACTGAACGTTCCAAGCTTCACTTCCGAAGATCTGTGTGGGAGTGCAAGTGGTGGGTGCCGAACCTTTTTTTTTCTATGGCTAAACATTTGTGTTATTTCTGTGTAAATATCTACTGGGTATGCAGCTAACTATGTGGTCTATTCGGTATCAAGTAACTCATCTAACATACTAAATAAGCTAAGACCTTCCTCCCAACGAGCCGCTTTGAGATCCATGATGCGTACGTATTCCTCTGAGTCCTGCTGCAGTTCATTTACGGTTGAGCTTCATCCCTTCGTTGATGAATTCTGGATGAGAGATAAACTCGAGATGGTTCGAACAGTTTGATGGACAGCCTGAAGAGAGAATGAGAGTCCAGTGAACAAATAAGAATACAAGCACGGACGCCGCCATGTAACATGGCCTGAAAATCAGTTAGAATGTACAACTGCGCAACATTGAAACGGCAGACCTGATAATTCTTCTGTAATGTCGTATTGTGGCTGCAACAAGATCAACAAAATGCCAGCGCCAACTCGAGCCAGCCTCACTATAATATCAAAACTTGGCCCTCAAACTGTCAAACAGTTGTAGACGAACATAAGTATGTGAACAGAACAAGTCACACCTTTGGGCGGATTATCAGTCTTGTGTACTAACACCATCCCTTGCGAACCGCGGGCCGCGGCCTTGCGAACCCACTTCAACGCCACAGAAACACACTGCCCGGCCTCAGCGCTGGCAATATTTGCGCTTGGGGAGGCACATTGTCAATTAGAGAAAGATATTCATCGAGGGACGGTACAACTGCATACTCTTGACGACGGTGGGCTGATAATTGCCATTCGAATCGGGCCCAAGGAGGACGGCATTGCCGGAGTCCCATTATTTATGATCCCTATCAAATCAAGCCACCACTTTAGATCTCTGGATCGGCGCAACACGAACACCATAAAAACACACCATTTATCACTACCAAGGACACCGTGTTAGCCAGATGAGTGCAACACAGATAAATAACAAACCAGTTCTGACATAAGGCACGCTCCAGGTCTCAGTCACCGAGAACTGCAACAGGTCAGAACATTCACGGAGCGGCTAGTTGACAGCAAACTTCTCCTGATCTGCCTCACTCGAGGGCAAGAGATTCAAGAAAGTGCGGACCTGCGACACTGCCAAGTCAACAGGAGATACTTCGCAGCAATTAACGCAATGCACAAAGTCCAGCCCTTCACCCGTTACGTTCGACACCTGTAGGGCTCCAACCATTTCCGTTTGAAACCGGTTTCAAACGGTTAAAACCGTTTTTATTTTCGTTTGATTTGCTGGCCGGGTCAAACGGTAAACGGTTAGCAAACAAACGGTTCAAACGGTTTTACCACGTAATCTGGGCACATGGTTATCCGTGATGTCAGACGTCGCTGGAATTGTACCCACGCCATGATTTCAACGTGCTCGACTCCTCCGAGAGGTACGTATCTCTTCACAATCTTCTCTCATCGCTCAATATCAGAATACACAGGCAATCGACACCTGGGTTCTCGAACGTCCTGAACTCCGTCCGCTTCTCCTTAAGGGCACCGAATGGAGCTTCCTTGAGTCTTTGTGCGATCTTCTGGAAGTAAGTATAGTCATTCTCAACTTGATGGAATTTTACGCCGCTTGTAGATCTTTACCAAAGTTACACGGCAGATGTCGCAATCCAAGACGCCAACTCTTCCTTGGGTCCTTCCCATGCGCGAGATGATGCTCAAACACCTCCGTGGACGCACAGATGATGCCAAATTCGGTGTTGCCGCCGCCGCCGGCTTGGAAAAGCTCGAGACTTACTATGAAAAAGCTCGCGGATGTCAATTCAACGTTATAGCGACATGTACATTTGCTGCATTTAAATCTGTGATTTACTGAGACACCGATAGTACTCCATCATCCTATAGGCACACGAGCAAGACTTCCCCATTGTTTCGAAAATGGCGCGGAACTTTTTGGCTATTCCCGGTACGAGTGTCTCCGTTGAGCACTTGTTCTCCTAATCACGCCACCTCTGCCACAATACCCGCAGCACTTTCAAGGCCACGACAATCATGGAAGCGATGCTAACCAAAATGTGGCTCAAGGCAGGCTTCTAAAACGCGCATCATTGGACTGTGGTAGGGGTTAGCTAGTTTGTTTGTTTTAATATAGTGAATCCACTGTGGTCGCAGAACCCCACGAAATTCCCACAGCTGCCCCGCGAAATTCTCGTTTCGCGAGGTTTATAGGGAAATAATATTTCACTGAGTTATTTTTCACCCAGTCATTCACAGAGTTTTTTTGGCTGTTGTGAACTGCCTGAATTTCGCTCCAACTTCGAGTGAAGATAACTTACATTTTCTCAAGAATTGCAAGTCCCTATCCGGTGAGTGCCTACAATAATAGCGAAAACATAGTGAATCTGTCTGCTCCCAAGGTAAAGTACATGAAAAATATGTTTCACCAAAAAATATGGTGAATGCACTTTTTCACCTTCTTTGCCCGGCGCCTGGAACAAGGTACATAACTGTGGTCATCAGGACCAGATGTTTGCACAGGAAAGTATATGTTCTAGAATTCAAAAATACTGATAGATAGTAAGATAAGTTATAGACATGAGTCTTCAGGCCCTCTGACGAGGTGTTCATAGTGAGATGAAGGTAATGTTGTGCTAAAAATTCACCTGAAAAGTCTGTGAGAACCCAGTGAATTTCATGGAGTGGGGTTCCACAGTGTAATTATGCCATGTTTTTTGCCTCTGCTTTGTGTGAAGTTCACTGAGTTTTCGAGTGGACACTCAGGAGAAATGGACCCAGTGAATTCATAATCGCTTCATTTGAAGTGGATGTCGCTCCAAAAGTCCGTGAACTGACCCTGTGAAACGTTCCACTCACAGGGTTGAACTCAGTGAAAAAAGTCTGTGAAAGTCACTGATTTTGCGTGACTTTCACAGACTTCTGGAGTGAATTTGGCAGCAAAACCCCATGAAAAAGCTCAGCAAAATACAATGATCACGTCTGTTCCCCACCAAACATACCATTTGAAACCGGTTTCAAACGGTTTTAAAACGGTTTGACAACTGTTTCCGTTTGATTGCCCAAAACTTCAAAAGGAAACTAAATGGTTGGAGCCCTAGACCCCTGGAATATTGGACATAACCTAACTCCCGTAAGTAGTTCAAAATTACGACGAATACAAAACGCTGCAACCAGTCCTTTCCGAATGCGGTGGAGATTTCGACTGCGGTTTCGATTGACTTTTGGAGAGGCGCTTAGACCCTACGAACACTCACAAAGGCGCGGGACATACCTTGACAAACACCGGGTTTTCCTAAATTGAAATAATTTTGGTGTTCATTCAAAAGAAAGTGACACAAGCATAAACTGGCACCGGACTCTTGAGAATCTTAGTAACCTGCTTAATGGACTCTGCCAGCACGTTTGGAGGTGTCATGTCAATCTACCCATTTATCATCAACATCATCTTAATTACTTGAATGGGATAAATACCTTGGTAATGCAAACAACCACCGGTACACTGAGGGCAAGCACAATAGCCAGATGCTCTTTTGACATCCCTATTAGGCCCGCGTTGGCTCCGACCATCAGGATCACGCAGCTGGGCGCACCTGTTACACGTTAAATTCAGTAAAGTTAACAGAATGAATAACCATTACCCGAGGTGAGACTGTAAAGTGTAGTCTTCAGGTATTGTTCGTGGCCCGTGAGGTCGATGAAGGAGACAATCTTGGCAGCCTGGATGGAAATTTACTCCCAGCCCAGCTTCTCGTGTCAGATGACGTCTGGGTCGGTGGAATTGGCGGTATTCGGGAGGATGGGTGCGTCGTTGGGATTGAAGCCGAGAATCTGGTGGGTTTTCAGTGCACCAGATGGACATGTAGAAGGAGACACACCTTCATTCCGACACTCGATGTCCGGCCGGTTTCGATTTCGTGTTTGTGGCGGAATAGTCCAACTCGAGCCCGGCCGCGACCGTCGTCCAATGCGCCTGGAAATTATTTGAATGAGAAGTATGAAAATGTAAGGCGATCATACCTCGGGTTAGGACGCCCAGAGTGGTGGACTTTCCGCTGCTGATATTACCGACAACCGTGCACCGGACTTCGGGGGTTAGAGAAACATTTGGAGGAGGCAGGCATAATAACAGGGATAATTGAAGGTGTCTGGTTTGTGTCTCGAAGGGCACAGATGTCTTGCTGCCTACTTCTTCGACTGTTGCTTGGATTCCTTTGTGGATGATGTCTGGCTCTTGCTCGGTTCTCAGACACCTGTCCAGCCCTCAGAGTCGTCTGTGAGCTCACCAGTGAATAGCTTGACATGCAGAGGATGGAGTCCTATTCGAAAGATGTATTCACCAAGATTTTGAGTGAGCAGCAAAGCGAGAAAATCACCAGCAAGGTCGGGGGTGTTAGATAGTAATGCTGCCTGCAGATCTTATCAGATGCATGCACAGAAAAGCCACGAGGAGATTACAAGAATCTTGTCCTCAAGCTCGGCCAGATCTGAGGCGGCGCTGGCAGCAGCTATTGGGGAGCTGGGAGCACTGTCTTCCTTTTCCTTTCCCTTGGATGGTGGGGGCTTCTTGTTCTCCTTCTCCTTCTCAGTGACAGTCCTGGGCCTGGACAGCGCGTTGATTCGCTACAGCTTTGCGACTGTGCTCGTTGTAGTGTTTTGCACGGCCCGGCCTGAAGCCGGGCCCTACGCCGGGCTTCATCGGGCCCAGGGCTTGGGCTTGACATTTTTAAGCCCTAAGCCCGGGCTTGGCCGGGCCTGACTCGCCAAATATAACCGCAGCGTCAACTGATGTCAGTGATGGTACATCAGGAAAATGTTTCACGTCTGGCGTGTCTGGTTGTCTGGTTGGATATGGCTGGTCTGGCGGTGGCGGTGCTCCAGTCCGCCAGACGGCCACATCCAGCCATTTTTTGAACTTTGCCATAATATTTCGCGGCCTAAGAAAATAATTTTTACGTTCTCAAGTAGGTGACTGTGCTGAGTTCAAATTACCACCGGTGTACACTTTTGCGGCATCTTAGTTGGGCTTTGCAAAGTTCGGACGTGCGTATCTTAAAGTATGGCCGGAGATTGGGCGGTTGCTGAGTGGTGCCTGGTTTGCACAATGTTATAGGTTACTGGACAAGACAACCATTGGATGTGGAGCAAACAAAATCGTAGAATAGCACAAGTTCAGTGCATACGCATACGAAGAAGAAAGTCCATTTCGAAGTCCGCCATCAAAGGTCCGTGCACTTCACGTGCATTTGACAGATGGTTGATGATTTTCGCCTCTTCCTCTCTACCATCATCCTCTCCCTCTCCCTCTCCCTCTCACACTTCGTGTCTCGCGTCCTTCTCCGTCCTTCTACCTCCCTGCCTGTCTTGTTCTTCTCGCTCGTAGGCTGGATTCTCAAGCCCTATCATCAATGCTACACTCCCCTCAAGTCTCGCTGTTTGTTATCCGTTCCTTTCAAGGCCTGCAAGCTTTCTCAAGCTTCCTCGGAGAACCCTCAAGCTCTCAAGGCCTCAAAGTTTCATCTCCTCAAGCCTCCAAGTCTCAAATCCTTTCCCTCACAGCCTCGAACCCTCAAGCCCTTCCTCTGGGCCGCACACTTTTGTGAGATTTCCAGCCGTAGCCAGATCCGCAAGACTTTCTCTTCGCTGCGAACGAGGGCTCTGGACACCCACATTTTGTTGAGCATAGGTGTGTCGTGCTACCTCGAAGTTCCGAGCTACATCGATGTTGACATACATCAAAGCCCAGGCACATTGGATCACATTCTGTGCGAGCAGGTGACCGGTTTTCCCTTACCGCCGTCGCCGCTGTAACGAGACAGCCGGGGGGGCGTCTCGTGGTGTGTATTTCCCATGGCCAATCGAGCTGCTCGCTACTGTGTACCAGTGTATATGAATTAATACATGTTTTACTATCCTATTGTGTGATTTGGGCATGACCCAAAGTCAAAAAAGCGGCAGTGTCATTGTGTAACTCGTCCGAATTCTGTAGCCAGAAAGATTTTGTGGCATGTCTGGCGCCACTAAATAGAAAGTGGCACAGTGCGGGTCATTATGCCGTCAGGCCACTTTATGGCGGTATGGTTTGTCTGGTTGGCATGGCGCCATACCAACCAGACGGCCGCCAGACCGAAAACATTTTGCTGATGTATTTGTTTTCTTCCAAATCTCTTGAGTACCTTCAGTATTTAACAGCGGGGTGATGTCTGTTTCTCCTGTACAGTTCAGGATCTCGGCACTGGTCTCGCTATCTGGTGTAAAACTCAGAAACCCCATAACTTCGGGTAATTTCCTCTGCGCATGCCGCACATACCACAACACTGTCACTAATGTTAGGAGGTCACAATGCACCAAGGGCACCTCAAGGCGCCCAATTGAGCTGTCTCGGATTAGCTCCGGTAAATATTCTATTTTTGACTGCCAGGCCCCGGCCTGAGCCCAAGCCGAGCCGGACCAGGCCCTCCTCCAGGGCTTTGGCTCGGGCCTCAAGAAATGGAAGCCCAAGCCCGCCCAGGCCGGGCCCAAGCCCGGGCTTTCAGGCCGAGCTGGGCCCTGCAAAAACACTAGCTCAGCCTCGTCGATTTTGTTCTGATGTGAGGAACGTGTGAGAATTCCAAACCAAAATCCGAAAAAAACGCATGCAACAAGACCGTGCCGGAATATACCTACCTACCTATCATATATGGGCACTAACCTGCGAACGAACTTGCATCTTAAGGCCCAAACACAATCAGTAAACAAGATCCAAACACAATAGCACAGCATACCATATATGGGCTCACACTTATCCGACCTGCGATGAACTTGCATCTCAAGGCCAAACACAATCAGTAAACAAGACCCAAACACAACAGCACAGCCTTTCCAAATTAGGCCCTAACCTGTGAACTAAATTATCGTATAGAGCCTAACCTAAAGGTTCGGCAATAACTTGAATGTTGTTTCAATGTTGTCTGGTTTGTATATATGAGCGTTGATTTCTGGACGCTTCTTGGAAGATGCACTTTGTTTATGTTACATCTCCGCATTATCTTTTCAAAAAACAGGTCCCCAAGAAATCCTGTTCACTTCTGGTTGTCAATACACTGTTCGCCACTTGAATCATGTCATGTGTGTGGTTGAAATTTGTGGACACACAGTTGAACTAAGTATGTCACGCCTTGACGCCAGCTGTTTCGGGGTGGTTTGCGTGAGTAACTCATTCATCTATCTAAGTGCAGTCTGTGGAGGTTATTTTGTAAGGGAAGAAAGAGGTAAGTATATTCAACCAGTACTTGCAGCTTATATACATGCTAGTAACTATGTGAACGAGGAATATGGAATATAAAGTGTTTAGTGTTCGAGGAGACGAGGGGATTGGAGATATAATATATGAAATATGTGTTTATGGTGATGAAACAAATAGAATGGAAACGGGAGGTATAGTACTGCGGAGGCTTCGAACGCCATCTGACAACAGGTTAGAGTGTGAATGTACCATTTCCGGCCCAAAAGGCAGTTGGCGGCATACTCTTTCTATGATTCACAAGGTCGGGCCCCCTTGAAAATCCAGAGTTTCAATGCACGAATGATCTGTTTGCGCTCCGCGACCACAGACTCGCCATCCGGTAGGGTCGGATATCATAGAAGTCCCTGCAACTCACGAGTACATCTGCGGGTCTCACCTTCAGGCTGTAGAGTGAGGCAAATATGAGACCGAGAGTTTTCCTAATTTAATGGTGCTGCCATTACAGCTTCGATGGGCTGAGGAGTCGAAAGAGCGAGTGAGGGGATGCATCCTGACGAAGAGAAAAGCGGCGAAGGTCGGAGGGGTTGTCGAAGTTCTCGGCTGAGGCAGATAAGAGGAAGCGCACGGTCATAGAATCAGCTAAACTGTCGGTGATGCCAGAGAGCCGATGGATTTCTGAGTATTAAATCGGCGAGTACAACCTGAGATATAGTGCTACAGTGAGTCTGGGATCGACGAAAGAGAATGCTAGAGGAGCCATTATTCTGTTGATGTTCAAGATTTGCCCCAGAACAGTACAATTTAAAATAAAGGTGTGCGTTGTTCAAGTCACTTGCGTACGTATCGGTGCCGGATCCTTCTTTCCCAAATTAGAGGCGAACGGATTGAGAGGGGAGGCTCCAGATGATCGCAGTCCAACCGCGTACATCCGGAAATGGACGGTAACCAGGGATAGCAACGTCGACAAATCGTGTTCTGATCTTTTCTACTGTTCCTTCTTCTGTTGCCGTCTATCCCGGGCCTTTTCTGGAGTTCCTCGTCTTCAAGCCAAGGTAAACGGCCACCTGAACCACTGCAGGGTTCCCTCGAGCGACGGGTCTTGGTCCACACCTATCGCGACCCTCGCAGCTTGAATGGCAGGATCTTGGGCAACATTATGGGCCCTGCTGATGTGGTCCACCCGTCCTCTATTGAACAACGCCATGCAATAAAATTCCCATCTGCCACATAATACGGAAGGGGTGCGAAGTCATAGCTCCAGATTGGTGACGTCAAATTGAGGAACGACTTGAGGGGAATTAGTAAGAACGCGCCGAGCGCCAGGAGGCGGGTCTCATTTATCAGATACCGCGTCTGTGTAGTCGTCTTCTACGTCTTCTCCACCGAGATTCTTGAAGAAATCCCGTTTGCAACACACCCACACAAGCACGTATCTTGGGATTGGGTGACCTTCAATAAGCTGGTTGTGTAGCGGTGGAGGTCGGTGTACAGGCAAGCGGCGAGGGAAGCCGTGGTATGCATGAGACGTGATTTATTGACTGATGAAAGTAAACTCACATTTTTCCTGTTCGTCGGCATTGGTGGTTGGAAAGAGGCGCTGGCTTCCAGTAGATTTTGCTTTGGATGTGGTGAGCTACAGCGACACCGCAGCGCATCAATTTCATACAGCCACCCGGCTCAATTTGGTAAGAGACCCCTTTTCATCGAGAGCCTGGACGAATCATGTTAGCGGTATATCTTATCTTACCTTACGTTCATTACCTATTTCCGTTTCATCCCGTTATTCCGATTCATTCCGCTCCTTTATAGTTTACGACACTCGCTTATTCGCCTCAGTTCCTTCTTGGTAACTGAGGCGTACGTCCGTTTTCTTTACTCATTTTATTTCGTCTCTAATTATCCTGTAGGCTACGCTAACAGGTAGTTAATATCTAATAGAGTTCCTTCTTGGTAACTGAGGCGCTACGCTAACAAATCAGTATTGAGTTGAGCAAGGATCTTGCACCGACCTCAAGATCTGACCAAGCTACATAGATAAATGTACGGACCGACATACCAGATCAGATGTCCCAATTTAGGAATTGATCGATAGCAGTCTTCCCAAAACCGGACTCGAGGTGTGTGTATCGGAGTTCCTCATTGGGACTTCCAAAGCTTAGGATCAAACACCGTAGGAGGTTTGACCTAATAATTATATAGGAAGGAAGATAGGGAGATATGCGCGTGGCTAGCCGCTCTTCATCAAGTTCATGATTCAGACGGCAATCCCGCGTGATCGTGTATCACTCTCTTCCTGCCGCCATGTCGACGAACAGAGTAAGGTCTGCTTCATGGTGAACCAATGTACCTGAGGACCCATGTTCTGCAGATTCCCTCGTCGCGTCCCGGTTGATGACCCTTCGCTCCCGGGTGACCATCATCGACGGTCATCAGACACGGATTCGCGTGGGTCTTGCTACGATTGAACAGTACCGACAATATGTCCTGTGTCCGTTCTTCTATTAAAGGCACACACCCTGCGGTAACCCAGTTCCGTATCCTCCTTGGACATGGACTCCTCTACCCTTGGCCTCGGATTCCTCTCAAAGCTCTTGACTAGCAGTCTGTTGTTATTTTCGAGCTGGAGCCCTGGAGAACATCACACAGCATGCCTCGCTCTCAAGTCTAGCTTAACGTCGAAAATACGACCATAATCGACGTTTCCTATGTCCGCGCGGGCTCTAAAGTCGCGACTCTTGGAACTTGCGCCAAAAGGGCGGATGTGAGCGTACCACTCTGCCGTGTGCAATTCTTCACCAACACAACCACTACTTCGGTGGTACACGGTGAGGCGTGGCTCCCAGACGAGTGGTATGGTCGCTTCTTGGGACTCGGAAACGGGGGCCTTGGTGGATGTAAGCTACACCACATAGCCGGAAAGCAGAGCTAGAATTCTTCACAGGCATAGACTATGGTGGTCTTGACTACGGCTCGTCTCTCCACTTTGCGACCGTCGGATCGAACAACGGACACGATGGGATGGGTGGCGCGGCTTTCCTGGGGCACCCGGAGGTTCTCAATGACTTTGCCTTCCGCGCCATACATGTCGAGGCAGTCGTCGGGAAGCAGATCGTCGAGGCCTACTACGGCCGTCCGCACAGCAAGTCGTACTATATGGGGTGCTCTACGGGCGGGCGCCAGGGCACGCAAGCGGCGCTCAAGTTCCCTGCTGATTTCGACGGTATAGCCGCTGGCGCGCCGGCGACCGACTTTAAACCGCCTCGTGCACTGGACAAAACATGCTCACGCAGAGTACATCGGTGCCCCCGCCTCCCACTCGTCTCCCGCGTTCATACCGCAAGAATTGTGGAAAATCGTCGAAGCGGAAGTAATGCGGCAGTGCGACGGCATTGACGGTGTGCTCGACGGGATCATCACCGAGCCAGACGCATGTGATTTCCCGTCCTGAAGCCCTCATTTGCCACCCGGACGCTGCCCTTGACACTTGCCTCACCCACCCCCAGGTCGAGGCGCTGCGCAAGATCTACTCCCCCCTGTACAGCCACCGGCAACCAGCTGCGGCGGCCTGTACCCCCGCTTTCGACCCCGGCGCGATCTATATACCCCGGCGACCTCTTCAGCGGGGATATCCCCGAGCGCTCCAAAGTACATTTATCTCCCTTTGTGACACCTGAGCGCCGACTGACTGCACGTAGGATTGGCTCCATTACGCGGTCCTCAACGACACGGGCTTTGATTTCCGCGAGTACGGGCACGAGCACGCGGTTCTGATGGACGAGATCAACCCGGGCGGGGTGGCAGCGTTCGATGGCGACCTGTCTGGGTTCCGAGACCGCGGCGGCAAGTTCATTACCTACCACGGACGCAAAGATCCCGCAAGTCCCTCCTTTTCGCATGGGCCATACATACTAACATAGCCGGCTGACCCTTCTAGTTCATCGCCTCAGGCAACTCCAAGCGCATGTACGACCTCTCTCGCGCACACTCCGCATGCCCTCCCTCGACCCGTTCTACCACCGCCTCTTCCTCGTCCCGGGCATGGTCCACTGCGCCTTCACCCCCGGCGCCTCGCGATTCGGGTTCGTCTCTCCTCCTTCTCTTTCCTCCTCTTCCTCCCCCTCCTCCTCCTCCTCCTCCTCCTCCCCTCTCCTTCCTCTCCTCTCCCTCATTCTCCCCCATTCTCTCCCTTCTCTATCACACCAGCCTCTACCACCATAGGCTAACCTGACCTGGTTACACACAACGCTAACCTCCAATCCGTTACACGCAATACGAACGCGGCTCCAACGCAGTTAACGCAAGCTCGCACAACATCCTCCTCGCGCTGGTGACTGGTTGAGGGCGGCGAGGCCGCGGCGCCGGACACGATTGTCGGGACAGCGGAGGATGGGGCGACGCGTGTGCATTGTCGGTATCCGCAGCGCAGTGTATGGGACGCGGCGGAGGGGAGGTTTGGGTGTGTGGTGTAGGTTGCGGAGACGGACGCTTTGTGGTCCAGACTGTAAAGTGGCGGTTCGCCCTCGCAATGATATTTATTTCCTGATATACTTCTCATTCTCTTTCTCTTTGACACTTGGCGCGGAGACTGGACGTTCCAAGCTTCACTTCCGAAGATCTGTGTGGGAGGCTGTCTAAAGTTGCCCACCCAAACCTCCGCATTTTGGAACCGTCAGGCAAGCTTCAAGTCCCTCCAAGACGCGTCGAGTTGAAGACTTGATGGGCAACTGCGCCAGGCTCGAGTCGAGCGTCGATACCATTCGAGATCTCCAGATTCCAGCCGCAGCAAGACTTCAGTACCTCAAATCCCAACAGTTAATTAAGGAGATCAAGACGCACGCAGGCTTCATGTTCTCGGGTTTAATTGCGGCTCGGCTCGTGACTTTCAAGACCTCACCAGCTCAACACGCATCTCCACCGATGTTGGAGCGAAGCGTTCTGTTGTCTGACCTCGCATGCGCAATTGTCGAGCAAAATAAATTCCATGTCACTTATATACACAACATTAACTTATCGTAAAGGAATTGCACTCATTTCCTGTGCGACATTCTCGGCCCATTCACTACCAGTGTCGCGCGCGCTCCTCCAAAGCAAGCTAATTCATTGGCCATAAACCACTGCAGTGTTTCGTCGAGCGATGGATTTTCGTTCACACCCATCGCCACCCTCGCAGCTTGAATGACGGGATCGTTGTGCGCATCGGTTGACATGGTCCGCCTCTTTTCCGTGAAAAACGCGATTAGGTAAAATTTTCCGTCCATTCTAGCCAGGGCAAAGGTGTAAGGGCGTACCTGGGTTAGTCAAACGACCAGCCCACGAGAAGGAAGTAACTGCAAGAACACACTCAAGTAGGATCCGGCTTCCATCCCCGATCCAAGATTACTTCTATAAAGATTCGGATTCAGAACAGACCTGCGCCAGTACGTTTCCCGGGTCTGGCGCCCTTCATATATTGTAGCAGAGGTCGTTTGTAGCGGAGGTGTATTTACAGGCGAGCGACGAGAAATCTGCGGACCATGAGCTCGAGACGCTGAATGTTGACAAACCTGGAATGCAGACTTGCAGTTCTTTTTTCGACATGGTGGCTTGATAGTGAATGCCACTCTGTGAATATGATACTCGTAATAGCGGTTGTGGCCCGGGCCCACGGTTCGTCGACGTGGTGGCGGAAATCGTGGCCACCAGCTCCAAAACAAGGTTTAAACTTAAGGTTACAAGTGGGAAGTCACTGTACAGTAAACCATGTGATATGGTTCGAGTGGCGAAAAGCGTATTGCAAAAGACTTTCGCAATACACACAGTTAGAATATGTCACGCCTTGACTCGTCCATTTCCTTCCCCAGCTGTGCTGACGACCAAAAGGCGAAAAGCGGGGCTGGGTGAGGATGTCGAAACTTAAACCGGAAGACAATTGTGGGGAAGGTTTGCAGTCTCGAGGAATTGGAGAGTACCTGTTTCAATGGCGCACGAACACGACGAGTGGTTGAGTTAAGGTTGATGTCCTAAAAAGGAAATCGCTCCAGTATGTAACGACGGGCTCCAGTATGTAACGATATCCGTTCTTCTATTGACGACGCACACCGCTACGGTAGCCCGGTTCCGCGACAGCCTTGGACATGGACTCCTCTACCCTTGGCCTCGGATTCCTCTCGAAGCTCTTGACTAGCAGTCTGTTGTTATTTTCAAGCTGGATCCCTGGAGAACATCGCACAGCATGCCTCGCTCTCAGATCTAGTTTAAACCTCGAAACACGACCATAATCGACGTTTCCTACGTTCCCGCAGGCTCCAAAGTCGCGACCCTCGGAACTTGCGCCAAAACGCGCATGTGAGCGTACCACTCTGCCGTGTGCAATTCTTCACCAACACAACCACCACTTCGGTGGTACACGGCGAGGCGTGGCTCCCAGACGAGTGGTATGGTCGCTTCTTGGGACTCGGCAACGGGGGCCTTGGTGGATGTAAGCTACACCGTATAGCTGGAAAGCAGACCTGAATTCTTTCGACAGGCATAGCTTACTCTGGTCTTGACCACGGCTCGTCTCTCCACTTTGCGACCGTCGGATCGAACAACGGGCACGACGGGTTGGGCGGCGCGGCTTTCCTGGGGCACCCGGAGGTTCAATGACTTTGCCTTCCGCGCCATCCATGTCGAGGCAGTCGTCGGGAAGCAGATCGTCGACGGCCTACTACGGACGGCCGCACAGTAAGTCGTACTATATGGGGTGTCTACGGGCGGGCGCCAGGGCACGCAAGCGGCGCTCAAGTTTCCTGCGGATTTCGACGGTATACTTGCTGGCGCGCCGGCGACGGACTTTAACCACCTCGTACACTGGACAAACATGCTCGCGCAGTACATCGGCGCCCCCCTCCGAATCCTCTCCCGCGTTCATACCGCCGAGATTGTGGAAAACCGTCGAAGCGGAGGTCATGCGGCAGTGCGACGGCATTGACGGTGCTCGACGGATCATCACCGAGCCAGACGCATGCGATTTCCGTCCTGAAGTCCTCCTCTGCCCCCGGATGCTATCTTGACGATGCCTGCCTTACGCGCCCCCAGGTCGAGGCGCTGCGCAAGATCTACTCCCCCCTGTACGGCATCGACAACCAGCTGCTGTACCCCGCTTCGACCCCGGCGCGATCGCTATGCCCCGCGACCTCTTCAGTGGGGACATTCCCGAGCGCTCCAAAGTACATACCTCGCTTTGCGACATGCTGAGCGAGCACCACTGACCCGCACGTAGGATTGGCTCCAATACGCGGTCCTCAACGACACGGAGTTTGATTTCCGCGAGTACGGGCTCGAGCACGCAGTGCTGATGGACGAGATCAACCCTGGCGGGTCGCGACGTTTGAGGGCGACCTGTCCGCGTTCCGCGACCGCGGGGGCAAGTTCCTCACCTACCACGGACGCATCGACCCGGCGAGTCCCTCTCTTCTGCATGGGATACACAGCACATGCTGACACCCGTCCGACCCCTTCAGGTCATCGCCTCAGGCAACTCCAAGCGCGTGTACGACCTCATCTCTCGCACGCTTGACATGCCCTCCCTCGACGTGTTCTACCGCCTCTTCCTCATCCCGGGGATGGGGCACTGCGCCTTC